>BOPN01000816.1:180157-187657 GCA_017312705.2 Penaeus japonicus
GTTAAGTGTTGCTATGTGTTTGTTCCTTCTCTTTGTTTGGTTTGCTTGTTATTCAGTTTTATTCTCTGAGTAAAGTACCATATGTAAATGCACATCATGTTATGTTTGCATACAGAACCATGAATTAGATTACGAAAATGATGAATAATCTTCATGATGACGATTACCATAACGATAACAATGATAACAAATATTAATGCGATAAAATACGTCATAAGACATTTCTTCTGGAACATTTCTCGTTCCACATTTTACCCTACATGAATGTCCACATTAACACCATCATATAAAAAACCCCGAAGAAATTGCTTTTCGTGGGAGAGAGGCTTCCCTTCCTCCCACACACATGCTCTCTCTTTTTCCCTCGATTCTCTAGCAGCTGCAGAAAGGCTGTTGGTCGCCATCGCCCGAATTCCTGATCCGTAAAATTGATATGAAAAGATTCCTCCGAAGAATTCAACATGGCGCCACGCATCATGGCGGGAATAAAAACGGAGCAGAAGTCCGCGCCAATTTTCTCCTAACCAGATCAGGCCGATTCAGATAACCCCTCAGGTTTGACGTGCCATTAATTCTCGACCATTTAAACATAAGATATAGAATGGCCGTCTTTAAAGCCTCCCACACATTTTCCGGTTAATGGGGAGGAGGGAACGGTGTGGGGGAGTACGGGCACAATGGCTTCTTTTCCCGGGCAGGTGTGAGGGGAGGGGAAACGGGCGGAAATATTTCCTCTTCCGCGCACGCATCAAGAGAGAGAGAGAGAGAGAGAGAGAGAGAGAGAGAGAGAGAGAGAGAGAGAGAGAGAGAGAGAAACATCATGATAGCGAATAAAGAAATAATAAACACCCTTCTATTAGATAACTTTAGTAACTCACAAACCTTAGCCGCAATAAATATAATCGTACATAAATGCATCAAAAACAACAGAGGGGGCGAGAGGTAGGAGGGGGAGAAGGATTGGGAGGAGGAGGGAGGGCGGGAGGAAGGAGGGGGAGAAGGATTAGGAGGAGGAGGAGGAGAAAGGGGGGGCGGGAGGAAGGACGGGGAGAAGGAGGAGGAGGAGAGGGAAAAGGAGAAGGAAAGAGGGGGGAGGAGGAGGAGGAGGAGGAGGAGGAAGAGGAGAAGGAGGAGGAGGAGAGGGAGAAGAAGGAGGGGGAAGGAGATGATATGTCAAAGGAAACTGAAGGAGGTAGAGAGGGAGGAGGACGATAGAGGGGAAAGAGGAGAGACAAGTGAGAGGAGAGGATAGAGGAGAGAGAACCAAGAGAGGAAAGAAGGGAAACTGGAGATGGGAGAAAGGAGAGGGGAGAGGGCTAAGAGAAGAGAGAGGGGAGAGAGAAGAGAGAGGGGAAAGAGAAGAGAGAGGGGAAAGAGAAGAGAGAGAAGGAAGAGGGAAGAGAGAAGAAAAGTTAAAAGGGTGAGAGGAGAAGGGAGAGGGGAGGGAAAAAAGGAGAGAAGAGAGAAAAGAGGAGAGAGAGAGAGAGAGAGAAAGGAGATAAACACATCAATACATATCCAGGCGGTAGTAACGTCCCGTTTTCTGTGAAAGTGAAAATTGCAAAATAACAAAGATTTTCCCTTAATGTTGATGACGTCATAGCTATGTAATTCGTGCATGAAGTCATGGAATATAGTGAGATTAGTTTGATAATAATAACGAGATTATCTACTGTAGCAAAGTAATGCATTATGTATTGCAACTGCAGTAATATAAGTAAGGGGCATAATCAATGGCATTGCAAGGCTGAAAGTTATGGTAGTGGTAGAGAATGATGGTAGTGATGATGGTGATTATGGATAGAATTATAGTGACGTTAGTTATGATGATGATGATGATGATGTTAGTGTTTGTGTGTGTGGTGTGTGTGTGTGTGTGTGTGTGTGTGTGTGTGTGTGTGTGTGTGTGTGTGTGTGTGGTGTGTGTGTGTGTGTGCGTGTGTGCGTGTGTGTGTGTGTGCTTTTTTATTTCTTATAATTCCAGGAACGACCGATTTCGGTTTATAGTTATGTCATCACTTTATTATTTACGGCAACAAATTTATACAAAAGAAAAAAAATCCAAATTGCAAACCATACAGCAAACGTAACAAAAAAACACCATAAATGCTTTTCTCAAGGGAATGCAAAGTGAAAATATATGGTTATGATGCGCCCCCGTCTCGGCATTAAGAACATATTAACATTCCTCAAAATACCTAATAGTTTTCAACTGGCAAGGGGGATGATGAGGTCCCATTCAGGTGGTTGTATCCAGTTTCTGAAGACGCGACCCTTATGAAGGAAAGAAAGAAAATTAAAAACTTTTTAAGACCTAGTATATTTAGGCCTAAACTGTATTCATTATTTATGGATTGTAGAAATAAAAATGGGCACTTAAACTCAAAAACGTATATATGATATTTTTTTCCTTTTTTTATTCTTTTTTTAATCTTATTAAAAAAATGAAAAAATAAAGTGGAAAAGGTGTTATAGATAACCCCCCTTCCCCTTCCCCCCACCTCTCCCCTCCCCCCCGCCTCTCCCCACCTCTCCCCCCCCTCCACCTTCCTACCTCCCCTCCCTTCCCCTCCACCTCCCCCCCCCTTCCTTCCATATACGATCAACAGTTTTCATTCTACTTTGCAAAGGTATTTTAATTCCGTATGATTCAGGAAACATCACATTTACTGATAGATCTGCCATTCATAGCGACGAATTTTCAACGCAAACCGATTCCCTAATTTCTCTTTCTTTTTCCTTTTTTTTCCCCGAAAGAGTCATTTAAACTTTATCAATATCCCTTCTTCTTCTTTTTTCTTAATCCTCAAATTCAACCTTCCTTCTTTTACATCTCCGAACTATCTATTTTCTTCATTCCTTTCTCAGAACTTCGAACACTCCCTAAAGAACTAAAGAAACAACCCGTCCCTAGAACCACAATAATTGTGATTTCCCGCCAACCCTAGAGATGGCGCGTAGGATCGGATCCCATTATTTTTTCAGCATCACTTATTGGGTCGGGAGTAACTCTCAATTATTAAAAGAGCATCGAGTTGCGCAATACCAGAAGAGGGAGGGAGAGAGAGAGAGAGAGAGAGAGAGAGAGAGAGAGAGAGAGAGAGAGAGAGAGAGAGAGAGAGAGAGAGAGAGAGAGAGAGAGAGAGAGAGAGAGAGAGAGGGTGAGAGAGGGTGAGAAAGTGTGCGAGAGAAAGAAAATAAGTGTGTGTGTGTATGTGTGTGTGTGTGTGTGTGTGTGTGTGTGTGTGTGTAGAGAGAGAGAGAGAGAGAGAGAGAGAGAGAGAGAGAGAGAGAGAGAGAGAGGGAGAGAGAGGGAGGGAGAGGGAGAGAGGGGGGAGAGAGAGAGAGAGAGAGAGAGAGAGAGAGAGAGAGAGAGAGAGAGAGAGAGAGAGAGAGAGAGAGAGAGAGAGAGAGAGAGAGGGAGGGAGGGAGAGAAACTAGGTCACTGTAGGAATGGTGAATGGGTATTGTTTGTTGTGGTGAATTGGATAAAGTGGTTGTGATCTTGATGATGATGATGATGATGATGTTAATGATATTGATAATACGACAATAATGATAACAATAATAATAGTAATAATGATAATGAGAATGAGAACAATAATGATAATGATAATGAGAATAGTAATAATAACAATGACAGTAATAATAATGGTAATAATGATGATAATAGCAATAATAATGATAATGATAAGGATAATAATGATTATATCAGTAATGATAATAATTTAATGATAATCATATTGATTATAATAGTAATAGTTAAAACAATGATTGTGATAGTGAAGATGATAATGGTGATAGTAATATCAATGATAATTATTATCATTATCATTATATCTTTTAATCATCATTATCATTATATCTTTTAATCATCATTATCATTAACATTATTATAATCATTATGATTACATTTATCAGTACCATCATCATAACAATAATGATAAATATCATGATAACAATGATAACAATGGTAATAAAGATAACCATAATAACGAAGACGATAATAATTATCTTAATTAATCATTATCATCTCGATGAAATTCTCAACAACAGCAACACCTGTTTCCCATAATATTTTCCTGAATTCAGTTGATAATTACAAAGCAGTTTGAATTCCTTTGCTTGCAACGGCTCTTGTTTATGCTTGAGCATTTGCTTGCGTGTGGCGGTGTCCCAAAACAGCATTTCCACCTTTAAGTGTCTGTTGCATGCACGTTAGCAGAACATTTTCAAACACCATTGTCCGGTCTCGTGTTTCTCTTTCTCTGTGTATGGTTGTGTGTTTGTCTGTTTGTCTGTGGTTTCGTCTGTCTCTCTCTGTTTTAGTTTTTTTGTTTTTTGTTTGTCTGTCTGTCTGTCTGTCTGTTTTTTCTGTCTGACTCTCTTTCTCTTCTTTTCTTTCTCTCTCTTTCTTTCTCTCTCTCTCTCTCTCTCTCTCTTTCTCTCTCTCTCTCTCTCTCTCTCTCTCTCTCTCTCTCTCTCTCTCTCTCTCTCTCTCTCTCTCTCTCTCTCTCTCTCTCTCTCTCTCTCTCTCTCTCTCTCTCTCTCTCTCTCTCTCTCTCTCTCTCTCTCTGTCTCTGTCTCTCTCTCTCTCTCTATCTCTATCTATCTTTCTTTCTTTCGCTCTCTCTCTCTCTCTATCTCTCTCTCTCTCTATCTATCTCTCTTTCTCTCTCTCCCTTCCCCTCCCTCTCTCCCGCTCCTCCTCCCCTCCCCCTTCCCCCCCTCTCTTTCATTCAATTCATTTATACATCCCATTGATTTGCAACCCCACTCATGTTGAAAAGAACATCATACCCATGCTATTGTGATGTTGATTCGGATATGTGGTTTCCATGTGGTTCTTTATATTTATAATGATGATGAGGGTTACTAGCTTATATCAAATGAAATAGAGACAAAATTGATAAATTTGTGTGTGTATATAGATTAAATGATGATTGAATGTAGGATGTATGCTGATCTAATGCCAAAGGAAAATGATGATGGTGATGATGATGATGGTGATGATGATGGTGGTGGTGGTGATGATGATGATGGTGATGATGATGATGATGATGATGACGATGAGGGTGATGGTGATGATGGTGATGATAATGATGATGATTATGATGATGGTGATGATGGTGATGATGATTATGATATTGATATTAATGATAGTGATTATGATAAGAGTCATGATGGGAATTATAATGGTGAAAATTATGATAATGATAATAAAGATAGATAAATAGATAAAAAAGGTGATAGTGATAATGATATTGAAAATAATGATGTGAGAATAATAATGATACTTAGAATATTAATGATAACGGTAACGATATTAATGACAATAGTGATATTAACAATCGTAATAAAAATAACAATGAAATAATCGCTGAAAGAACCCATAGCTTTTGGTTGTCATGCAAAACATAAACACAAACAAAAGTACAAAAGTTTATACCATCCGGAAAAAATTCTCCCAACCGCCCCTCCCCCCCCCTCACTTTGCCCCACCCCCAAAATAAACAAATTTATTTTCCTGTTATTTTAGCAATACGTTTCGAATAGAAGTCGTATATAAACGTCAGTTGAGCCAATAACTAGCGTTTTATAATTGAGTAAAATCTCGTTGAAGGTATATGTTGCAGACCATTCATGAAAGGCTGGTAGGTATTGGTCTGGTATGCGCGGCTGAATTAATTATGATCGTAGGAATTAAGTGTAATCAACATTCGTTATTATTTCAGGTTATTTGGAATACTTTGGATAAAATTCAAATTAAGTTTAATCAACTGTCGTTATTATTTCATGTTTTTTTTTTTTTTTTTTTTTTTTTTTTTTTTTTTTTTTTTTTTTTTTTTTTTTTTAGATCAATTCATACTTTAATTCTCTCCATATACTTTAAATAAAGTTAAAGTGTACCTTACTAGGAACGATCAGTTACAGAAATAAGTATCATTCTATATAAACTTAGACAAGAAATGCACTTATGTATATTTATTACACTCTCTTTGCCACGATGAATCTGCAAGAGACCGAGGTTGCGTTGCAATACCAAGCCAGAGATATCGAGAGTGGCTTGGCAGTGGGCGGGAAAAAGCCGGATTATAATGGGTCTTCTTGCAGTAACCGCCTGATATACGGTATACATGGGACATTATTATGGATGATTATTTATAGCAAGAGAAATGTGCAATCAATGCTTTCTCAATGAAGGGGCGGATGAAAGTGTTAGCTGGTTACCGATGGCGCAACCTTTTAAATTGGTCGTTATCGATGGTGTGAACAGGCAAGCAAATGGTCGTTATATGATATACGCATGTGACAAGATACACACACACACACACACACACTCACTCACTCACTCACTCACTCACTCACTCACTCACTCACTCACTCACTCACTCACTCACTCACTCACTCACTCACTCACTCACTCACTCACTCACATCACTCACTCAATCACTCAATCACTCATTCACAAACACACACACGCACACACACACACACACACACACACACACACACACACACACACACACACACACACACATACATACACACACATACACATATACATATAGATATATAGATAAATATATATATATATAGATAGATAGATAGTAAATAGGCGGATGTAAACCATACGTAACGTACATTACATAAAAACCCACAGACCGGTACACAAAATAAGAATCACAACAACTCCCACTTCAAAACAACACCAGAACAACCTGGAATTATGACCAAACCACCACACCACCTCGTTCACAATTAGCCAACCATCTTTTACCCAAGCAATTAAGGGGAAACGATCTTTGTCCCAAGGGTTTAAGGGGCGACATAGAATCCTGATTTCATTATAACCATTCTTAACCAGAAAGCCCGGCGAAGGATCAAGCCAGGATGGGTCACGTGATCCTGTTTGAAAGCCTCTCGTAAAAGCGGGATCGGTCCTGCATCCCGGGTATAGAAAAGCATGGAGGGTTGTCGATATACCCGTACACTTTCCTCCCCTTTCTCTCTCTCTCTCTCTCTCTCTCTCCCTCTCCTATCTATCCCTTTCTCTTTCTCTTTTTCACACACCCTTCTCCTTTTTTTGTGATTTTGTTTCCCGCCTTTTTTTTTCTCTCTCTCTTCCTTGTTTCCCTTTTGGTTTTGCCTCTTGCATCTCTTACTCATTTCCCATTCTTCCCCTTCCCCTTCCCCTTCCCCTCCCCCTCCCTTACTTCTCCCCCTTCCCCTCCCCTTCCCCTTCTACTTCTCCCCCCCTTCTCTTCTCCCTCCCCCTACCCCTACTTCTACCCCTTCCCTGTCCCCTTACTTGTCTCCCCCTTCCCTTTGTTCTTCTCTTTCTACTTCCCCTTCCCCTCCCTCCCCCCCTCCCCCTCTCCCTCCCCCTCCCCCTTCCCCTTCCCCTTCCCCTTCCCCTTCCTTCTACTTCTCCCCCTTCCCTTCCTTTTCCTCCCCCTCCCCTTCCCTTCATCCCCCTTCCCCCTTTTACTTCCCCTT
>BOPN01000816.1:192657-222657 GCA_017312705.2 Penaeus japonicus
AGAGAGAGAGAGAGAAGGGGAGAGGGGGGAGAGAGGGAGAGGGGAGAGAGAGAGAGAAAGAAAGAGAGAGAGGGGGGAGGAGAAAGAAAAAGAGAGAGAGAGAAAGAGAAAGAGAGACAAAGAGAGAGAGATAGAGTTGGAGAGAAAGAGAGAGAGAAGAGGTGGAGAAGGAGAGATAGAGGGAAATCTCTCCCTCCTTCCCTCCCTCCCTCTCTCCTTCCCTCCTCCCTCCCTCCCTCCCTCTCGTTTCGGAGCGAAAGAACATCTTATTGTCCCTTCTTATTGTCGGACCAAAATGGACAGCGTGCATAGCTATGGTGCACCGACCCCGCACCCAGGGTATAAGTGTACCGTCGGCCTGCATATATATACTCATGGCCGTTGCTGGTTTTGTTATCATTTGTGTTAATGTTATTACTATTGTTGTTACTGTTATAACTTTTGTTGTTGTTGTGTTGTTGGTATTATCATTGTTATTATTATTATTATTATTATTATTATTATAGTTATTTTTTTAACAGTATATATATTATCATTACTGTTATCATGATAACTATCAGTATTATTGTTATCATCATTGTTCTTATTATTTTTACCACTATTGTTATTATTATCAGTATTATCATTATTGATATTACTATTATCATTATTATCGATATCATCATCATTATCATTGTTCTTACTACTATTATCATCATCATCACTTCTTACAATTATTAATATCAGTGTCATTATTATTATCATTATCGTAGTAAACAAGATGATCAACAAGAACATTATGTTATCCCTATTGTTCTTTTTTGTTTTTGTTATTTCTTTTTGTTTGTTTTTGTTCTTTTATGTTCGTTTTTGTTCTTTTTTATTATTTTTTGTTTATTTTGTTTTTTTTTGTTTTGTTTTTTTTGGTTATTTTTTTGTTCTTTTTGTTCTCTTTTGTTCTTTTTTGTTCTATCTTCCGTCCATTCGATTCCTAGTAACTCTAATGTGGAGGGTCGGTTTCTTTATTACGGGAAATTTAGTTGTGGAAGAGGGTAGGGGGAGTGTTAATGGTGTCTCTCTCTGTCTTTGTCTTTGTCTGTCTCTTTCTCTCTCTCTCTCTTTCTGTTTTTTTTTTAATTTTTTTTTGTCCGTTTTTCTTTCTTTCTTTCTCTCGGTCTCTTTCTCTCTTTCTGGCTTGCTTTCTCTCTGTCTGTCTATCTGTCTGTCTGTCTCTCTATCTCTATCTCTCTCTCTCTCTCTTTAATCTCTCTCTCTCTCTCTCTCTCTCTCTCCCTCTCTCTCTCTCTCTCTCTCTGTCTGTCTCTCTTCTCTTTCCATTTCTTGTTTCCTCCTCTTCTTTTCACTCTCATTGGTATCTTTTTTATTTGAGTTACCCCCTCTCCCCATTTTATACAACAAATCTCCTTTCACTTTCTCTTCCCTTCTTCTTCCCTCTCTCCCCTTCCCCTCATCCCAACTCTCTTTCCCCTCCTCCATTCTCCCGTTTCCTCTTATGTCCCCTCCCCTCCTTACACCCTCCTCCCATCTCCCCCTCCCATCTCCCATTTCCCTCGCCTCTCCTCCCATCTCATCCCTCCTCCCATATCCCCATTCTCCCCTCACCCCTTCTCCCATCTCCCATATCCCATCTCCCCTCCCCCTTCCCCCTCCCATCTCCCCCCCCTCCCCCTCCCCCCCCCCCCCCCCCCCCTCCCCCTCCCCTCCCCCTCCCCTCCCCTCCCCTCTCCCGAGCCTGCATCCTTCCTTTAGACAACTTGACACCAACCTGACACCCCATCTTCCTTTAGCGTCGCCCAAGGCTAAGTGAAGGGGACAGAAATATTGACATGAAGACGAAACAGAGAGGAAGAAAGTGAGGGGAAAGAAAAGGGAAAGAGAGGGGGGGAAATGAGGGGGAAGGAAAGGGAAAGAGAGGGGGAAAATGAAGGGGAAGGAAAGGGAAATATAGAGGAAAGTGAGGGGGAAGAAAAGGGAAAGAGAGGGGGGAAGTGAGGGGGAAGGAAAGGGAAATATAGGGGAAAGTGAGGGTTAGAAAGTGAAAAGGAAGAAAGTGAGGGGAAAGGAAAGGGAAAGAGGGGGAAATGAGGAGGAAGAAAAGGGAAATATAGGGGAAAGTGAGGGGAAGAAAATGAAAAGGAAGAAAGTGAGGAGAAAGAGAGGTGAAGAAAATGAGGGTAAAGAAAAGGGAAAGGGAGAGGAAAGATAAGAAAGTGAGGGAAAGGAAGACCTTTTCGTCTCCCTGAAGAAGGATCTTTTTGTTGTTGTGTAAGAAAGAGGGAGAGAAAGAATGATACGAGAGGTGTAGAAGAAGACAATAAGAAACAAATGATAATTAAAGAAGAAGAAGAAGGAGAAAGGAAGTGAGGGAAGGAGAACGAAAGAGATAAATAGGATTAGAAAAGAAGATATGACTCGGAAACTGTTACAATGGGGAAGGAAATACTCGTGTTTCTAAAGGATTTTGTGAATAGGAATGAGAAGAAAGAGAGAGAGAGGGAGGAGAGAGAGAGAGAGAGAGAGAGAGAGAGAGAGAGAGAGAGAGAGAGAGAGAGAGAAAGAGAGAGAGAGAGAGAAAGAGAGAGTGGGGGGGGGGGGGAGACAGAGAGGGAGAGAGAGAAAAACAAAACAAAACAAAATGAGGAAAGGAAAAATGTGGAAGTGGTTAGGAAAAGGGAGAATAAGAAACGAGAAGCAAGTCAAGAAAGGTCGACAGAATTAGGTATATAAAGGAAAACATTGCAAGACGATGTTGCAATGATACCGGAAGCAAAAAAGAAAAAAAAAGAAACAGACAGACATATATACATACTAGGAAAGCACACTTTAAAGACAACAGAAGAAGGAGAAAAAAAGAAAGACGAAGAAAAACGAAAAAAAATAATAAATAACAAGGAGACAAGGATGAGTCGAAACTGAAGAAAAAGGTCCAAAGAGGCATTATGAGGAAGATAAAAGTATGAGAGACAATGAGTACCACTGATAAATCATGAGGTAAACAGGAAGAACTGATGAGTGTGAGCTGATGCGGACGAAGAGTAAGGTCGAGGTAGCTTATTAAGGAAATTGACTGGCGTAAAGATAGGGAAAGAGGGAGAGAGGGAGGGGGGGGCAGAGAAAGAGAGAGAGAGAGAGACGGGGGGGGGGGGGAGACAGAGACAGAAAGAGAGGGAGACGGTGGGGGGGGGAGGGATAGAGACAGAGAGAGAGAGAGAGACAGAGAAAGAAAAAAAGAGACAGAGACAGAGACAAAGAGAAAGAGAGAGAAACAGAGACAGTAGCAGAGACAGACACAGACACAGACACAGACAAACGAATAACAACAAGAGTTAACATAGACACATACATGCAAAGACAGAAGCATAGAACGTCTTTCCAATTCAACATCCACCTCATGGCCATCACAATCACCGTCATTATAATCCAGAAGGTCATGAGTGTCCCTTGGAAAAAAAAATCGTCGGCAAGCGAGTGCTCTCCGCGATCCCCCAGCTGGTAATATTTGGGACTCGACCTCTCTCTGTGCCATCTGTATGACCTAGAAAAACATTAGCGTATATCCGCGGGTATAAAAGTTTTTTTTTTTTCATTTTTTTCTCTTTTATTTAGTCTTCTTTTCTTTTCGTAGAACAAAGCTTATTTTGATGATGTTATGCTCTCGTCTTTATTTTTCTCTCTTTTTTCTTCTTTCTATCTTGCTGTCTTGCTCTCTCTCTCTCTCTCTTTACTTGTCTGTCTATCAGTTTTTATATCTATCTATATATTTATTTATATTTCTCTCTCTTTCTCCTCCTCCTTTCTATCCCTCCCTCTCTCCTACCCTACTTTTTCCTTCCTCCATCACTCGCTCCCTCTCTCCCTCCTTTTCTTTCTTTCCCTACGTACATCTCCCTCCTTCTACCCTCTCCATTCTCCCTTCCCCTTCCTTCCCTTCCTATTTCTCTCCGTTCCTCCCTCCCTCCTCCCTCTCCTTTCCCTCCCACCCTCTCCCTCCCTCTCTCTCTCACTATCATGCTCTCTCTCTCTCTCTCTCTCTCTCTCTCTCTCTCTCTCTCTCTCTCTCTCTCTCTCTCTCTCTCTCTCTCTCTCTCTCTCTCTCTCTCTCTCTCTCTCTCTCTCTCTCTCTCTCTCTCTCTCTCTCCCTCCCCCCCTACTCTCTCTCTCTCTCTCTCTCTCCCTCTCTCTCCCATTTCCCTCTACATACTCTTCCCTCCCTTCCACCCTCCTTCATCCCCCCCCCCCCAACTCCCCTCCCACCCCACTCCTTTCCCCCTTCCACCTTCTCTACTTTTCCTTTCTTTCCTCCTCCTCCTTTGCCCTCCTCATCCCTCCCTCTCTGCCATTCTTTTGCCTTTCCCTGAGCTGAAAACCTATCCCTCCATCCCCCCATCTCCCCACCCCCTCCCAGAAGTTGAAGGACCGAAAGCAAATAACGTTGAGCGGTCACGATAGATAGGGTCGATTCCCTCTTGCCAAGATCACGGAGTCGGCGCTGTGAATAGATAGCCTGTGTTGTATTATGTCCAAGAATGTGTGTTGTCTGCCTCTCTCTCTTTACACTACTTTTTTCTTGGTTTCTTCTTTTTTTTCTTTCTGTCTCTCTTTCTGTTTTTTGTCTCTCTTTCTCTCTCTCTTTCTGTCGTCTTTCTCTTTCTGTTTTCGGCTCTCTCTCTCTCTCTATCTCTCTCTTTCTGTCTTCGTCTCTCTCTTTCTCTCTCTGCTGTTTTCTCTTTTCTTTCTTGTTTGGTTTCTCTCTCGCGCGCTCTCTATCTCTTTCTCTCGCTCTCTATCTCTCTCCCTCTCGCTCTCAATCTCTATCTCTCTCTTCCTTTCCCCATCCTCCCTTCCTTCCTCCCTTTCTATTCATCTATCACCCTATCCCTCCCTTCCTCCCTCCCTCCTTTCCTCGTATGCAGTGACGAGCATACGCCAAAGATGAACATCCAGTGTGCTGCAGTAATAGATCATCCCCCCTCCCCCTCCCCCTCCCCCTTTCTCATTGCTCTAGGTCGACCTGAAATTTCTGTTGAATAAATAACGGTCGTGAAGGAACTATCTTTTTTTTATAAATATATAAATTTCCCATCATCCTCACCTCCCTTCACCCAATGCCTAAATATAGTAATCCGTTCTTGCATATCTCTCTTTAATGATTACATCACTTGCAGGCATCGTACCTCTGGCAGTGTATGGGTCCACACTACCACCCATTTTTTCCCCTTCTTTGCTCCTCTATTTTCATTGTTTCTTCCTCGGCACTCTTTCTCTCTCTCTCTCACTCTCCCTCACTCATCCATTTCTGTTACGGTTCTTCATTGCTCGAAGGTCGAAATTGACTCCGGGAGAGAAAGACACCGGGTGAATCGTACGCCCGCCACCCTGAGGGCCTCGGTGCGCAGGGTCGGTCCAAGAGAACCTTCCTGGCACCAACGCGGCCGACTTCTCGCTGCGTGAAATATTCATTCGGTCTTGCTACGAGAGACTGGGTGGTCGCAGCTCATGCCGCCGGCTCGTAGATGACGCTTCTATGGGGCATCGATGGGTGCAGAAGGGGGTCAGTGGCGACGTGCCCCGAGAGTGAAAGCGTGCTCGTGCAGTGAAACGCGGCCGTCGCTAAAGGCTTTCGTTGGGCAAGGTCGTTCGTTGTTCATGTTTAGAAAAATGGTGCGCTCTTTCTTTTCTCTTTGGTTATTGTGCATTGTTATCTATTGATTCTTTTTCTTGTTCATTGGTGCTGGAAGTTCTTTTTTTTAATTGAAGCTATTGGAAGCTGTGAAAGTTATCGTGTACGAACTTCGAACATTGGAAGGGGAGAAAAAAAATATATATGCATAATTCTCACGAGTCACTGAAGAAGAAAATGAAAAAAAGAAAACCAAATAAATGTTTTTATTCATTTTAAACAAACCATAGATACAGAGACGAAGTAGCTACTTCCCTAAAGACGAAATGAACTTAGAATGAGTTCACAAATGGAAAAAATAAATACAAAAAATTAAAAAAGAACACACACGTGGGCGAAAGCGAAAGGCACCTCTCAAGATGCCCTACGACCCATGGCCAAGGGTTCAATCAGCGCAATGGGCTTGTGACCGAGAAAAGAATAAACACAGAGGGACAGTGGTCGAGTGCTGAGTCATACATGTGTCTTCGTATCGAATCCCCTTTACACAGTGTGGACAGATCCTCGAAGCCTGTTATTAGAGGTCTGAAGCCTGTTATCCAAAGAATCGAAACCTGTTCTTTGAGAATTGAAACCTGTTTATAGAGAATTGAAACTTATTATCCAAAGAATCGAAACCTGTTCATAGAGAATTGAAATCTGTTCTTAGAGAATTGAAACCTGTTCTTAGAGAATTAAAACTTATTATCCAAAGAATCGAGACCTGTTCTTTGAGAATTGAAACCTGTTCTCAGAGAATTGAAACCTGTTATTAGGGAGTTGAAACCTATTATCAGAGAAATGAAACCTATTTCAGGCAAGACAAAAGAAAGAATGGAAGAAATAATTTTTGAAGTACACCTCTTACTTGAATGATGGAAACCTGTTTTGAACAAAAGAAAAGAAAAAAAAAGATATGAAGAAAAAAATATATAAAGAAAATATAAGAATATGAGTTATTAATTATATTATAAAGAATATTAAAAATGCATAATTCGTTTTGTAAAATAAGTGAAAATGTACGATAAGACAATTAACAAAAATGAGGACCACATGTAATAGTTCGTTTGTAATCGGATAATCAAGAGATGTTGAATCTAAACGAATTTAATTTTTTTCTCTCTTTTTCTTTTTTTCTTTTTTTAATTGGTATTTAGAAGAACTGTGCTATATTAAATGGGCTGCAGGAGGTAACTTGATTCAGAATTAATTAATGTAATTGCTAAGGGGTCATGTATTGCTGTACGCGATTTTTTTTTTTTTTTTTTTTTTAGAAATAGCACAGAGCTCCGTCATTAATGTAATCATTTAGTATCATAATGCATGAAAAGCTCTCGTGCCGGTTTACAAGAACAACAATACCCATTGTTTCATCTGACAGGTAACAAGCCAGTGAATAATCAAAACAGGTTACGCAAGAGAAATAGAACTTTATGAAGGTGTAGAAATGCGAGAGGAGGGATGCTGATATGTGGATGTTCGAAGGGAAACGAATGGGAGAGGAAGAGAGGGAGAGAAATGAATGAGAGAGAGGGGAGGGAGGGAGGGAAGGGGGAAGGGGGAAGGGGGAAGGGAGGGAGGGAGGGAGGGAGAGAGAGATAGAGAGAGAGAGAGAGAGAGAGAGAGAGAGAGTGAGAGTGAGAGTGAGTGAGTGAGTGAGTGAGTGAGTGAGTGAGTGAGTGAGTGAGTGAGTGAGTGAGTGAGAGAGAGAGAGAGAAAGAGAGAGAGAGAGATAGAGATAGATAGAGAGAGACAGAGTGAAAGGACAGAGCAAAAGAGAGGGAGATGGGTAGATAGACATAAACTAGAAAATAGAAATTAAGGTCTTGAGTTACTGGAACAGAGCCAGATAGATAAATAGATAGAACGTGAGTGTACATAATTCGCATAATTTGCATACAGATGAGAAGCATAATTCGGAACATAATCGAAAATTGCACATGCTCAAAGTGCACACACACACACACACACACACACACACACACACACACACACACACACACACACACACACACACACACACACACACACACACACACACACACACACACACACACACACACACACAAACAAACAAACAAACAAGCAATCAATCAATCAATCAGACAGGTAGATAGATAGAATAATCGGTACTCACACATCTATCACCCAACTTACCAAACTTAACAAAATAAACAAAGATATAGACTTACAACCAACATAAGAAGAAGAAAAAAAAAAAAAAAACTTCATAGTGACATAAATACTGAAAGATGAACCACAGCCATATCACTTTACGTCAATATCTAATAAAGAAGGAGGGGGGGGGAAGGGAGATCCACTGACTAACTGAAGCAAAAGATATTTACAATTCTTGAGAAACAAGAGATGGATTTGCCACTCTAAAGGTAATCTTCAGGAACAGCTGGGATTTTTGTATTGAGTGCCTTGTCTCTGATATCATGCTTATGAATGGTGTATATCAGCGTGGTATATGCTAGTGTATATGGTATGTAAAATAGGTATATTTATTGGAGTAACTTGACTAGGTGTTTTTAGGTGAATATGTGTTTTTGTGTGTGTGGGTATGTGTGTGAGTGTGGGTGGGTGTGGGTGGGTATGTGTGTGTGTTTGTGTGCGTGTGTTCTTGTGTATGCGTGTGCGTAAGTATGTGTGTGTGTGTGTTTCTATATCTGTCTGTCTGTCCACGTATCTGAAAATGTTCATAAGATAATAAGTAGACATACAAACACACATACATAAAATTAAGTATAAACGCGCATGGACACATGTTGACCCACCTCCCCCTCGCCTCGCCTCCCCTCCCCCTTCCCCCCTCCCCTTCCCCCATCCCCCCTCCCCCCCTCCGTTGCTGTGGTAGGCCCTATTATTCTAAATGATTACCCGGCAGTCTGGAGTGAATGTGATTACGTTTTAAAATGCTGTCAGGATGATTGACACTAATGAATTATCATTTTGTGGCGTTGTTTGCCTTATGATGCTTATAATGTCATTCATTTATCTATTTATGCATTTAAACCACTATTTACTTATTTAGATATTTATTCATTTGTGTAGATATGTATTTATTTATTTGTTTGTTTGCTTGTTTGTTTATTTATTAGACTGTTATGATTGTTAATTCGACGGTGGAATGACAGTGCTGGTCTTGGGAATTTGGTGTAGAGAGATAGACAAGGAGGTAAGTAGGTTAATAGGCAGGTTGATAGGTAGCCAGGCAGGTAGATAGGTAGGTTGGTAGGAAGGTTGGTAGGCAGATAGGTAGGTTAGCAGGCAGGCAGGCAGGCAGAGAGGTAGGTTGGTATTTCATCATCATCATAATGATTATTATTATTACCAATACCATTACTGTTATCGTTATTTTTATCATTATTATCATCATTCTTATCATTATCCTTATCAATACCAATATCATTATTATTATGACTATTATCATTATCATTATTCCCTGGATAGTATCATTAAGTATCATTTTTACACGTATCATTATTCAATATCATAATATATCCTTGAACATCAGCAATTATTTATCTCACAATAAATCAAAACAAACAAACAAACACACAGACAAACAAAACAAGATGTGAAAGATTAAATAAAAATAGAAATATATTATTTTTATCAATTTGAGATAATTATTTTTGATAGATTTTTTAATAGAAATATATTTTTTTATTATTCTTTTACAAAAATATAATATTTTGATACCACTTAATATCTTAATTAATTACTAACGACTTCTGCTCGCGTGTAATTTCATTAACGAGGGATTTTCATTCAAGTGGAATTGTCTTGCTGGTATTTTTGGTATTCATTTTTATTTATTTATTTTTATTATTATTTTTTTTTTTTTAAGGTTTTTAGGTTATTGTTATTATCTCCATTATGTTGATTTTTTTTTTACATTCATATTATTGTTATTATCTTCATTATGTTGATGTTATTATTTTTTTTTTTTTTAGGTTTTTAGGTTATTGTTATTATCTTCATTATGTTGATTTTTTTTACATTCATATTATTGTTATTATCTTCATTATGTTGATGATGGTGATGATGATGGTGGTGGTAATGGTGATGGTGATGGTTGGGGTAATGGTGATGGTGATGATGGGGATGGTAATAGTGATGGTGGTGGTAATGGTGATGATGATGGTTGGGGTAATGGTGATGGTGAAGATGGGGGTGGTGATGGTGATGATGATGGTTGGGGTAATGGTGATGGTGAAGATGGGGGTGGTAATGGTGATGATGATGGTTGGGGTAATGGTGATGGTGAAGATGGGGGTGGTGATGGTGATGATGATGGTGTTGGTAATGGTGATGGTGGTGGTAATGATGAGGATGATGATTGCCATCATTATTATCATAGTTATTATCATTATTATCATTATTACCATCATCATCATTATCAATATCATCCTCATTACTATCAATCCTATCATCTTCATCATCCACCTTATCATTATCACCACCATCATCTCTATCACCATTATTATTATTATTCACCAAATTTAATAATTAATCCCACCATCTACCACCCTTTTCTCGCAATATTCATAATTTCTCATTAATTCGCTCATTGTTTCTGAAAGGAAAATTCTAATCTCATCTATTTTTGGATAATGCAACATTTACCGTGATTAGTGAAGTGTTTATAGGGTTAAGCAAATCATATTGCACACCCATCAAGCGATCTCGAATCAGCTGGCGATGACGTCATGATCAACCTTGCCGTGTGTTGCATGGGAAAGGGTTAGGGAAAGGGGAGGGGGGTGGGGGGGACGCGTGGGAGGTGGGGGATAGGGGGGGGGGGGGGAGGGGGTAGTCTATTCACAGGTAGGTGTGTGGATGCGTTTTTTTTTTCTTTTCTTTTCTTTTTTCATTTATATATTTCTCTCTCTTATTCTTTCTCTTGCTCTTTTTCTTTCTCTCTTTCTCTCTCTCTCTCTCTCTTCTCTATCTGTCTCTCTCTCTCTCTCTCTCTCTCTCTTTCTCTGGATTTCTTTGTCTTTCAAGTTTTATTTTTGTTTCTCTCTCTCTCTCTCTCTGATTTTTCTCTTATTGTCTGTCTGTCTCAGTCTTTCTGTATTGTTTTAATTTCTCTCTCTCTCACTCTCTATCTATCTATCTCTGTCTCTCTCTCTCACTCTCTCTCGCTCGCTTGCTCTCTCTCTCTTCGAGTGTGTTTTTTTGCGTGTGTGTGTGCGTGTGTGTGTCCATGCGCGCGCGTGTGTGTGTGTGTGTGTGTGTGCGTGCGTACGTGCGTGTGTGTGTGTGTGTGCGTATGTGTCCGTGCGTGCGTGCGTGCGTGCGTGTGTGTGTGTGTGTTCGTGTGTGTGCATGTGTATGTGTTTTATAATTATTTTGATCATTAATGAAATAACAACATGATCAATACACGCTTGTACTACATAATCAACATAATCAGAGTCAATTATTATGCTTTATGTAATTAGGACTAGCAAAAAGGTTTTGTAACTGATTAAATTTGCAATTAGATTTTCAAAGTGAGAAGAGCATTTGGCATCATTATTATGCCCACGACAGATATACGCCGTGTTAATTAGTAAGAGCGAGAGAGTTTTAGTACCCTTGTCTTTGTCAGTCTTCTCCGGGTCTCTGGGGTTTTATTCGTTTTCTCTTTCTCTCTTTCTCTTTTTTGTTTCGTTTTTTTTTTTTTTTTTTTTTTTTTTTCTTTCCCTTTTTTTTCTGCTGTTTTCTCTCTTTCATTCTCTCTTTTTTTTTCTTTCTCCCTTTTTTTTTTCTTTATCTATCTCTTTCTTTTTCTGTCTCTTTCTCTCTCTCTCTCTCTCTCTCTCTCTCTCTCTCTCTCTCTCTCATTTATTTTTCTCTTTCTCCTTCTTTTCACCTTTCTAGTTTTTCTTTCTTTCTTACTTCATGTTCAGTTTATGGTTGCTTGTATGCTTGCTTTCACTTTTCTCTCTCTCTTGCTCTCTCTCCCTCCCTCCTACTATCCCTCCCTCCCTCCTTCCCCTCCCTCCTACTATCCCTCCCCTCCCTACCTCCTTCCTCTCCTCCCTCCCTCCACCCTCCCTCCCTCCTTCCTTTCCTCCTGCCCTCTCTCCTGCTATCCCTGCCACCCTCCCTCCTTCCTTCCTTCCCTCCTTCCGTCTCTCTCTTCCTCCATTTGGCTCGCCCATTCCGTCACTCCCACGGTTTCAATTAGCGTCTTCGTAGGATAAGTAAAGCCATCAGTCGCCGCTAGATGGCTTAATGACCACGTTCCTTCCCTTTAAAGGAGAGAAACACACATTCGTAAAAAAAAAAAAAAAAAAAAAAAAAAGGGGGGGGGGGGCACTGATGAGATTTCAGAAAAGTTTCCTGAAGTCCTACTCGGGCGAAGGAAAAGGGATCTGAAACTCTACTCAACAGCTGGAACTCAGTTAAGCTCGATGTTCAAGCCTGCGAGTGCGTGCAAACTCTGCAATACGTTTCTATTATGATAATTCACTTTATCTCGTTGGTCCGACGTCAACTGGAGATATATGTATATATATAGATAGATAGATAGATAGATAGATAGATAGATAGATAGATAGATAGATAGATAGATAGATAGATAGATATAGATATAGATAGATAGATAGATATTTTTCACTTTAAATAGGATCGAGTTGTTCAAGATTAACAGGACCTCTTTTTTTTCGTTTCGAGAATAGAATCGAGCAGCTTGGGTGATTGGGTGTTTTCGTGTCTGAGATATAGGATTGGGTAGTTCAGGTAGAAAGAGAGAGAGAGAGAGAGAGAGAGAGAGAGAGAGAGAGAGAGAGAGAGAGAGAGAGAGAGAGAGAGAGAGAGAGAGAGAGAGAGAGAGAGGAAGAGAGAGAGAGAGAGAGAAAGAGAGAGAAAGAGAGAGAGAGAGAAAAAGAGAGAGAGAGAGAGAGAGAGAGAGAGAGAGAGAGAGAGAGAGAGAGAGAGAGAGAGAAAGAGACAGAGATAAAGAGAGAGAGAGAGAGGAAGGGAGAACGAAAGAGAGAAAGTAAAAGAAAGAGAACGATAGAGAGAAAAAGAGAGATATAGAGAGAGAGAAAGAGAGAAAAAGAGAGATATAGAAAGAGAAAGAGAGAAAGACACACACACCTCAACGCAAATAACATTAATAACGAATCCGAGGCCCAGTGTTACCAAGTTGAACTGAAAGGCTTCTATGTGCAGAATACATACATGAATTATGGATATCCATTCCCAAACAGAGGTCCTCCGTTATATTCAAACATTTCAGAAGTCATTTGCACAATGATTTCTTTTATTTTCTCTCTCCTTTTTTATTCTCTCTCTCAAATTCTGATTGGGTTATGTTGACACTGATTACCATACCAATCAGAGAATTCCAGGTGTTGTCAACATCATTCACGTTTCGGATTGGACAGGTCGGTTGCGTAACATCATATATTCACTATGAATGGCAGAAATTCGCTAGAAATTCGCCAGGAATTCGCTAGAAATTCGTTAGAAAATCGCTTGAAATTCGCTTGAAATTCGTTAGAAATTCGACGGAAATCCGTTTGAAAATTACTTGAAATTCATTAGATATTTGCCAGAAATTCACTAGAAATCCGTTTGAAGTTAGAAATTCGTTAGATATTCGCTAGACATTCGCTAGAAATTCATTAGAAAATCGCCGGAAATTCGCTAGAAATCCGTTAGAAATTCGCTAGACGTTCACCAGAAATTCATTCGAAATTCGCTAGACATTCGCTAGAAATTCATCAGAAATTCATTAGAAATTCGCCAGAAATTCGCTAGACATTCGCTAGAAATTCATCAGAAATTCATCAGAAATTCATTAGAAATTCGCTAGACATTCGCTAGAAATTCATCAGAAATTCATTAGAAATTCGCCAGAAATTCGCTCGACATTCGCTCGAAATTCGGTGGATGGACTTCTTCCTCTTCCTCGCTGGCTCGTGTCTGGAAAACGGTTTAATTAAAGTTTGATAATTAAGTGGCAGATATTTATGTCTTGGGGGTGGTAGGGGGAGTGGGGGTAGGGGGGTAATGTATGCTTGCATTTGGGTTATTCTGTTTTGTTGCGATCTTTTTATTTCTTTCTTTCTTTCTCATTTCTGTTATCTATTTTTTTTCATTTGTTCTCTCTAGGTCTGTCTTTCTCTCTCTCTCTCTCTCTCTCTCTCTCTCTCTCTCTCTCTCTCTCTCTCTCTCCGTTCGTATCCTCCTTGAAACAAACACGACAAAACAAAACGAAAAAAACGAAAAAAAAACGAAAAAAATATATCTTTATATTTTCAGAAAAGTGAATGAAAGACTCAAGTGATACCGAGTGCTTAGATCAAATCCAAAATAAGAGGAAGTAAGATCCCATCCCCCCCCAAAAAAAAGGAAGAAAAGAAAAGAAAAAATGTCTTTTGGAAACGATGTGATAAGCTAAAAAAATATATTATATATAATAATAATAATAATAATAATAATAATAATAGATACAAGAACAAAAGTCCTGGCAATTTTGTAAGTTACACCCGGCACACTGGAGCTCCACGCGAACACTGGGATTATGTACGACCTCTATGATGTAAGTATGCGTTATGTTAGTATGTAGGACTTCTATGATGTAAGTATGCGTTTTGTTAGTATGTGTGATGTTAGTATGTACGATCTCTGTGATGTAAGTATGTGTGATGTTAGTATATACGATCTCTATGATGTAAGTATGCGTTTTGTTATCATGTGTGATGTTAGTATGTATGACCTCTATGATGTAAGTATGCGTTATGTTAGTATGTGTGATGTTAGTATGTACAACCTCTATGATGTAAGTATGCGTTATGTTAGTATGTACGACTTCTATGATGTAGTTATGCGAAATGTTAGTATGTACGACTTCTATGTTGTAAGTATCCGTGATGTTAGTAAGTGCGACGTCTATGATGTAAGTACGCGTGATGTGATGTTAGTATATACGACATCTATGATGTAAGTATGCGCTATGTTAGTATGTAAGGTTGGTGCGTTAAAGAGTTTCTGGAGTTACAATGTTAAAGATATGGATGTGTTAGTGTGCAGATGTGGATTCTATTTATTTATTGATTCTGTTATTAAGTTTATTATTGTTATTGTTATTATTATTGTCATTGTTGTTGTTATTATCATGGTTGTTATCGTCAGTGCTTTTGTTATTATCATGATTATCATTGTTATTATTATTATTGCTGTTGTTCTTGTTGTTATATTTAAATGGGTTTTTGTTTTTGTTAGTATGTGTGTGTGAGTGTGTATGTGTGTGTGTATGTATGTGTGTGTGTGTGTGTGTATGTGTGTATGTGTATGTGTCTGTGTGTGTGTGTGTGATACATTTTTATAACTGTGTAGAAACATGATGATGATTTGCGTGTGGCGTGAATAATGCAGGTAGAATATTTGAGTAAGATTAACTGGAACCTCAAAAATGAATGAAAACAGTGAATGAAATTTGTATAATTCTAGGATTATTAAAAAAATGAAAATAAAAAGATAAAAAAGAGAAAGGCTAAAATCGTTACGTCGAGAGAATTGTCAATGTTACCCTTCCAACGTCAGGTTTAGGGATAGTTGACAAACGGTGCAGCTATTTTTGCCGTCTCTGGGTCTCTCTTTCTCTTTCTTTCTTTCTCTTTCTCTCTTTCTCTATCTCTCTCTGTCTCTGTCTCTCTCTCTTCCTCTCTCTTTCTCTCTCTCTCTCTCTCTTTCTTTCTTTCTCGTTCTCTCTGTCTCTCTCTCTCTTTCTCTCTCTCTCTTTCTTTCTCTCTCTTTCTCTCTTTCTTTCTTTCTCTCTCTTTCTTTCTTTCTTTCTCTTTCTCTCTCTCTCTCTCTCTCTCTCTCTCTCTCTCTCTCTCTCTCTCTCTCTCTCTCTCTCTCTCTCTCTCTCTCTCTCTTTCTCTCTCTCACTCTCTCTCTCTCTCTCTCTCTCTCTCTCTCTCTCTCTCTCTCTCTCTCTCTCTCTCTCTCTCTCTCTCTCTCTCTCTCTCTCTCTCTCTCTCTCTCTCTCTCTCTCCCTTCCTCTCTCTCTCTCTCTCTCTCTCTCTCTCTCTCTCTCTCATATTCTCCTCTACACAGGAATCTGTTGTCCTTTCTACCCATCTTCTGACTGTTTTACCCCCCCCCCCCTTCTCTCTCTCTATCTATCTATCTCTATCTACCTTCTCTCCCCTCTCCAATACAACAGAAAAAGTGCATAGCTTGCAGCTTGTTCAGACTCAATAACAAGTGCATTTTAAGAAGAACGAAAACAGTGTTTCAAGCTTGTATTTTCCTTGATATTAAATGCAACACATTTAGTGACATAGAAACTCTAACATCTATCTGTATGAAGCCCTGCTATTTGTATTGATTGATAGATCTATTTTCTAACTCTGAGGTAAAGTCTCGAAACGGCGGTTGCTTGTGAAAGAACCGTGAGTGAATTAAAGATAAAAAACAGTTTGTTTTTTTTTTTAATTGTGTTCTGGATAAACAGATGTTTGTTCTATATTGAAGGGATGTGTGGATTGGTTGATGAGGCATGGGGATGGGGGGAGGGGTAAGGGAGGAGGATGTTGATATTGGTGTTTTGTGTCTCTGTTTTGTCTGTCTGTGTTTCTGTGTGTTTGTCTGTGTCTGCTTATTTCTGTTCTGTCTGTATCTGTTTTTCTTTCTTTCTATTTCTCTCTTTCTCTCTCTCTTTCTCTTTTTCTCTCTCTCTCTTTCCCTCACTCTCCCTCTCCCTCTCTCTCACCCTCTTTCCCTCTCTCTCTCTCTCTCTCTCTCTCTCTCTCTCTCCCTCCCTCCCTCCCTCCCTCCCCTCTCCCCCCTCCCCCCTCCCTCCCTCCCTCCCTCTCTCCCTCCCTCCCCTTCCCCCTCTCCCTCTCCACATCAACTTATAGATCGACCCAATAATCCCCAAGCGAGAAACATATCCCAAGCATATATTCATACGTATAACCTTCATTAAAACTGAGATGACCCATGCCACAGTTGCCTCGCCTACCCCTGTACAGACAACCCTCTCTTGTTAAGATTTTTATCACGACGAGAATAATTAAAGTAGGGAACTGCAGGTAGGGAGGGAAGGGAGGGAATGGGAGGGAAGGGGGGAAGGGAAAGAGGGGAAGGGAATGGAAGGGAGGGAAGGGTGGGGGGAAGGGAATGGAAGGGAGGGAGGGAATGGGAGGGGGGGAGGGAGGGAGGGAATGGGAGGGAAGGAGGGAAGGGAAAGAGGGAAGGGAGGGGGAAGGGAATGGAAGGGAGGGAAGGAGGGAAGGGAAAGAGGGAAGGGAGGGGGAATGGAATGGAAGGGAGGGAGGGAAAGGGAGGGATGGAGGGAAGGAAGGAAAGTAGAAAAAGCGAAAGAGAGAGAGAAGGAGGAAAGGGAAGGGAAGGAGAAAAAGCGAGAGAGAGAGAGAAAGAGAAAAGGAGGAAAGGGAAGGAAAGGAGAAAATATAAGAGAGAGGGAATAAAGAAAGAAGGAAGGGAAGAAAGGAAAGAAGGGAGGCGAAAGACGGATAGAGGGAAGAAGGGAGGACAGGAATGAAAGGAAGGAGGTAAGGAGAAGAAGGAAGGGGGTAGGGAGACAGAAAGATAGAGAGAAACAGAAACAGAAAAAAGAGTAAAAGAGCCAGTGAGAGCCAGCGAGAAAAGTACAAGATAGAGAGAAAGAGAGACAGCAACAGAAATAAACCGAAAGGTACAAGATAGAGAGCCAGAAACAGAAAGAAACAGAAAGGTACAAGAAAAGAGAGAATAGAAAATAGAGGGAAACAGAAACAGAAACAGAAAGAAAGAGTGAAATAGCCAGTGAGAGCCAGCGAGAAAGAGAGAGAGAGCCAGCGAGAGAGAGAGAACCAGCGAGAAAGAGAGAGAGAGAGAGAGCCAGCGAGAGAGAAAGAGAGAGAGCCAGCGAGAAAGAGAGAGAGCCAGCGAGAAAGATAGAGAGCCAGCGAGAGAAAGATATAGAGCCAGCGAGAAAGAGAGAGAGCCAGCGAGAGAGAGATAGTGCCAGCGAGAGAGAGAGAGAGCCAGCGAGAAAGAGAGAGCCAGCGAGAAAGAGAGAGAGCCAGCGAGAGAGAGAGAGAGAGCCAGCGAGAAAGAGAGAGAAAGAGCCAGCGAGAAAGAGAGAGAGAGAGAGAGAGCCAGCGAGAGAGAGAGAGAGCCAGCGAGAAAGAGAGAGAGAGAGATTCAGCGAGAGAAAGAGAGAGAAAGCCAGCGAGAAAGAGAGAGACCTAGCGAGAGAAAGAGAGAGAGCCAGCGAGAAAGAGAGAGACCTAGCGAGAGAAAGAGAGAGAGCCAGCGAGAAAGAGAAAGAGAGCCAGCGAGAAAGAGAGAGAGCCAGCGAGAAAGAGAGAGAGCCAGCGAGAGAAAGAGAGGGAGACCCAAGGCACAAGGTAGCACTTTATTCTATCGAGTCCGTCCATGCAGACTAGACACTCCCGATAGTCCAAGCACAGATGGAAGAGGCGATATGTTTAATTGATGGATTAAGAGCAATCGGAGGAAAGGTTGCGGGCTATCCGTCTGTGCTTCTTCCGTGTGCATTCTCGCTCTTTCGTGATGCCTGCCTGGCGTATGCGACCGTGGGCGGGGGCGGGAGTTGGTGCTTCTATGTTGGATATATATCTATATGCGGGCATGTGGGCGTTTTCTCTGGCTTGTGTCCCTTTCTCTGGGTCTCTTGTTTTTTGTTTGTTTGTTTTTTTCTTTTTCTTTTTTTGGTGTTTCTCTGCTGCTACTGTTTGCCTCTCTATCTCTATTTTTGTTTTCTGTTTCTTTTTCTGGCTCTGTTTTTATTTTATTTTTTTATTTGTCTCTTAATCTGTGTCTTTGTTTGTATCTCTGTTTGACTTTATCTCCCTTTCTCTCTCTTTCTCTCATATATATATATATATATATATATATATATATATATATATATATATATATATATATACATATATACATATATACTGTATATACATATATATATACATATATGTATATATATATATATAAATATATATATATATATATATATATATATATATATATATATATATATTCAGCTATCCATCTAACTATCTATCTATCTCCCTCCTCCTTCAACTCCTCTACCCCCACTCTCTCCCTACTCTCCCCTCAGTAACAATATGACACACAACAGAACCCAACTTGTCCATATAACAATAACACTCCCCATTATAGGAAAGTCAAACGCTGACCCCATGTAAACAGGCATCCTCAATCACCCTCGAACAATAGCTTGAGCCATAACAACCAGAAAGCAGTCGATGAGTACAACTGTCCTCTGCTTTGAGCTGTAGTTAATGAATTCCAAAATGATGTGCTGTCTGCTATGTTTGTGTTTTTTTTTTTTTTTTTTTGTTGTTTTTTTTTTTTTTTTTTTTTTTTTTTTTTTTTTTTGTGTGTGTGTGTGTGTGTGTGTGTGTGTGTGTGTGTGTGTGTGTGTGTGTGTGTGTGTTCGTATATACTTGTGATCTATTCTCATCTATACTTATGTATGCTTGTAATCTATTCTCATCTACGTCTAAGTATACTCATAATCTACCATTATCTACACCCATGTATACTCGTAATCTACTCTCAATATACCTCAATATACTACTCATGTACCTCGAACCACAACCAAGTTATAACAAACCATTTCCTAAACCACAGGCAACTCAACCATAAATTTTCATCACAATCCGTGTGTAACTTTCCGCAAAAAAAAGAAAAAAGAAAAAAAGAAAAAAAAAAACAATCAATGAGCCGAAATACTACCAATGAAAAAAAATGAATGAACAAAGATAACAATGTTCAGATAGTAAACAAATCACGATTACATTATATAGACGTATATACACTAAAAGATATATATATATAGTATTTGCATAGACATTTAAAAGAAAATGAATTAAAGGTACCGTGAGGATTACACAGCTTAAACTATACCCTATGAATTATTCTGCATAAACAATGCCGTATAAATTATGCCGTATAAATACTGAGACCCATAACTTAAACAGGAAAAGGGAGAGGGAACATAACTTACCAAACTGACTGGAAATAAGATAGATTGTTATCTTACGTGAGATCTTACGTGGTATAAGAAATTGTGACATTTCTTGTGTTTTATAACCGACTGCGGACCAGACGCAGCTGTTTTTTTTTTTTTTTTTCCTTGGCGAATTGAACACGCAGATGTGTCTGTTTGTTTATTGTTTATATGTAGGGGGCGCTGAGGTCTGTGTGTGTCTTGTTCCGTGTGTTGTATTTATTTGTGTATTTGTAAGTTTATTGGTTCTGAAAAAAAGTTAGACTTTAATATATATATATATATATATATATATATATATATATATATATATATATATATTGTATTTGTTTTATTTATGTGTTTATTTACTTTTGTCATCGGATGAACAATTCATCATCATCATCGTCATTACCATCATCATCATCATCATCATCATCATCACCATCATCATCCTCATCATCATCATCACCATCATTAGCACTCATTAGCATCATAATCATGACGATAACGACAACGATAACGACGCTGATAATGGCCATAACAACAACATCATCATCACCATCCTTATCACTAAACAAATAAATAAATAAAGAGCTTATGACACGCTCACTCACTCGAAGCTCCTCCTCTTCTGTCAATAAGTGTTGCAATCTCACATTTTCCGGAACTCTGAATCGTGCATCTGTTGGGTACGTATTTTTAGAAGAGTTTCTGATAAAGAGGGAGAGGGAGAGGTGGATAGGGAGGGGGAGGGGGATAGGGGGAGGGAGGGGGATAGGGATAGAGGGGGAGGGAGAAGGGAGAGGAGGGGGAGTGGGAGGGGGAGGGAAAGGGAGAGGGAGGGGGATAGGGGGATAGGGGGAGGGAGGGAGAGGGATAGGAATAGGGGAGGGGGAGGGGAGGGAGGGAGGGAGGGGGGAGGGGGAGGAGGAAAGGGAGAAGGGGAGGGGGAGGAGGAAAGGGAGAAGGGGAGGGGGAGGAGGAGAGGAGGAAAGGGAGAAGGGGAGGGGGAGGAGGAGAGGAGGAGAGGGACAGGGACAGGGAGAGACAGAGAGATAGATAGAAAAAAAAGAAAAATAAAGAAAGAGAGAGAAAGAAAGAAAGAAAAGAACGAAAGAAAGAAAATTAATTAATTAATTTCTTACCTCTCCCCCCCCCCCCACCCGAAAAGAAAAGAAAAAAAGAATTCAAAGAGATACCGACTAAACCGGATATTGGTTAGTTCACAGATTGGTCGCGTTTCAAATGCAAATTGCTTTTCGCTTCTCGTGCTTTGCTTTCCTTTGCAACAGCAGACTCAGACTATCTTGCCGGTAATGACCACAATTAGTTTGCAATTGCACTGTTCTTGTTGATCTTGCCGATGTTTATTTTCCTTAATTTTTATTATCATTATTTAATTTTCATTAATTTATTGTTATTGTTGGTATTGTCTTTATTATTATCATTGTTATCGGTATTATTATCTTTATCATTATTATAACATTATTGTTGTTGTTGTTGCAATGACTGTTATTCTTGTATTTGTTTTTATTTTTATCATTATTACAGTTTTATTTTTAATTATTATCACTATTGTTATTCTCGTTATCATCAGTATTGGTTTCCTTATAATTATCAATTTTATTATTGTTGTTAATATTGATATTATTATTATTGTCATTATTACTGTTATTATCATTATTGTTATTACTATTATTATTTGTATTATCATTATTACTATTATTATTTGTATTATCATTATTACTATTATTATCTGTATTATCATTATTACTATTATTATTTCTATTATCATTATTATTATTCTTGCTGTTATCATTACGTATGTATGTAAATACATGTCCATATTTAAACACACACACAAATACATCCACACATGCGATTATATGAATCTTTTAATATAAAACTCATACGACCCCCCCCCCCTCCAATCCTCAACCTAACCCCCCCCCCTTCCCCCTCCACCGGCGCACGTGGTAAGCGCTCAGCTGATCCACCAGATTAGCAACGAATCAGCTGATCAGCATCGATTATTGGCCAGAGTAGGAAGGATATGTCGGCATGCAACTAAGTCTCACCTGTTTGCAATGCCGGTCTGCGTGAGTGCAACGGGGGAATGCACGCGTTACGTTGCTAGATTTGGATTTGCGAAATTCCCGAGTTTCGGAGAGGGGCTTGGTGAAGTTAGGTTTATCTTTTTTTATTTACTTTTTTATTTTTTATTCTATTTTTTTTTTTATTTTATTTATTTATTTATTTTTTGTTATTTTATTTTTGTTTTGTTATTATCTTTTAATGATATTATTTTATTCTATTTTATGATTCTATTCTGTTCTATTTCATGTTATTGTTTTAGCATTTTATTAAATTCTATAATTTTATCTCGCTGTATTATATTTTTATTTATTCTATTTATTTATTCCTTTTTTGACTGTTGGTGTGTGTTTGTATTTGTTTTTTTGTTTTATCTATCTATATAATAGATAATCTCTGTGTTTTTTATTAATGTTTCTTTGGTTTAAATTTTTCTATTCATATTTCTTTCTTTGCTTCTTTTTAATTTCCCTTGATTATCTTATTTTCCTTTAATTTTCTCTCTTTCGATTATCGTTGTTCTTCACTTTTCTCTATTTTCCTTTTCTTTCTCTTTTTTCTTCCATAGTTTACTTAGTTTTCTTTTTCTTTTTCTCTCCCATTTCTTCTCTCTTTGAATTATCTTCCTTTCTCTCTGCTTACCTCTCTCGTTCGTATGTTTTTTTTTCTTATCCCTTTCCTTCTATATTATTTTCTTTTTTTTTACCTCTTCCCTTCTTCCTCTATGACTTCCGTTTTCCCCCCTTTTTCTTCTTCTCTGGTTTTCCACTTTTTTCGTCTTTCTGTTTTTTGTTTCTTACTGTCTATCTCTATTTCTATCCCTCTCTCTCTCTCTCTCTCTCTCTCTCTCTCTCTCTGTCTCTCTCTCTCTATCTATCTATCTATCTATTTATCTCTTCTCTTAATATAACCTACAAATCATTACTTTGTTTTCAAATTTATTGGTCTCTTTTCTCTTTAACTTGGAATATTTTCAATTCTTTCCCATTGTAATTTTTTTTCCTTCTAGTTCAACCTAGGTATCTTTACACGTTGTCTTTTATTTCCTCGCAATTTAATCTAGAAATGAAGCCTCTTTTCTGTTTAATCTAGAAATCTAGATACCTACAGCCCCCCACCCCCACCCCATCCCTCCCCCCTCCCTTCCTCCCTTCCTTTCCCTTACATTCCGTCCCTCTTCAACTCGCATCCACCAATAAGACTCCACATCATCCACCTGTGCCTCCACACCATCCACCTCTGCCTCCACATCATCCACCTCTGCCTCCACATCATCCACAGAAGTAAAGTCTTACCCGAAGAGATGATAACCGCGATAAATCCCGTTAATCTTGTTTATCTCCTGTGTCTCAGTACACCATAAACCCCCACCTCTCTCTCCACTCACGGGAAGTGCTCGTCGCGGGAGGGCCAACGCCGCAAGATTTTCGTAGGAGGGGGGGATGGGGATGGGGATGGGGGGAGGAGGGGGAGGGAGGAAGGGGAAAGGGGAGGGGGGGAGTTGGAGGGGGATAGGGGGAGGGGGTGGGATAGGGGAGGAGGAGGAGGGGATAGGGGGGGTGGGAGGAGGAGGTGGATAGGGGAAGGGGAGGGTGATAGGGGAGGGGAGGAGGAGGGGATAGGGAAGGGGGAGGGTGATAGGGGATAGGGGAGAGGAGGAGGGGGATAGGGGGAGGAGGAGGGGAAGTTGTTGCAGGTTTATGCTTTTGCTGTATGTAGCTGTGCCCACATCAGAGGAATGAGATACTGGACTGATGTATGAGAGGGAGGGAAGGGTGAGGAGAAGGAGAGGAGGAGGAAAGGGTGAGGAGGATAGACGGAGGAGGAGGAAGGGAGAGAGATAGATAAAGAAAGGGAGATAGATAAAAAAGGAAGGAAGGTGAGGATGAAGGAGGAAAAGAGATACTGGACTTAGATGTATGAGGGAGAGGAGAGGATACAGAGGAAAGAAGGAGGAGAGAAGGAAGAGGAGGAAGGGAGAGAGATAGATAAAGAAAGGGAGTTGAAAGGAAGGAAGGTGAGGATGAAGGAGGAAAAGAGATACTGGACTTAGATATATGAGTGGGGAGGAGGAAAGAAGGAGGAGGAGGAAGGGAGGAGATAGATAAAGAAAGGGAGATAGATAAAAGAAAGGAAGGAAGGTGAGGATGAAGGAGGAAAAGAGAGGTAGTGGGAAGAAGACAGATTTAGTTTGGGTCCTCGGTGTCCACTTCGAATCAATGTTCTGCCACGGCGATGGGTCCTCTTGCCGTTTTGATGCGTTGGCGGGTCTTGTGTCTTGTTGCAGAGTTCAAGACGAGCAGTGTGTGTGTGCGTGTGTGTTTGTGTGTGTGTGTGTGTGTGGGGGGTGTTTGTGTGTGTTTGTGTGTGTGTTTGTGTTTGTGTGTGTGTGGGGGGGGGGGTGTTTGTGTGTGTGTGTGTTTGTGTTTGTGTGTGTGTGTGTTTGTGTTTGTGTGTGTGTGTGTTTGTGTGTGTTATATGTAAACATAAGCCGTTCGGATTTTGCTTTGCTTATTTGTCTATAATTTCCTTACTCAATTACATCTCGATAGTCATACATGTTGCCCATTGTCACTTTTATTTCATTTTCACTCTCCACGAACCTCCATAAACCAAACTATTCCCTTCCACTTCTCCTTCTCCTCCTCTTTCTCCTCCTCCTCCTCCTCCTCCCCCCTCCCTTCCCCTTCCCCTCCTCCCCCTCTTGTTCTTCCCTTCCCCTCCTCCTCGTCCTCTTCCCCTTCTCCTTTCCCTTCTTCCTCCTCCTACTCCTCCTCCACTTCCCCTTCTCCTTCCCCTCCCCCTCCTCCTCTTCCCCTTCTCGCACTTTCTCCTCCTCCTCCTCCTCCTCCCCTTTCTCTTCCCCTTCCCCTCCTTCACTTCCTCTTCCTCTTCCTTTTCCTCTTCCCTCAACATGCACGATCTAGCAAACAAGCACAATTCCCCTTTGCCTCACGCGGGAGATCCAACGCATCTGCAAACAAGACAAAAATGGCGACGTGACGAGGCAAAATAGCAAAAAGATTTATACAAAACGCTCTTTTCTGTAACCTTTTCTCTTCCTAAAACCCTTATACATCCACAAGAGATATAGATCTTTGTCCCAAGCCTTGATTTTAGTGCAAATTCTAGAAGTCACACGAGGAAAGAGAGGGGAAAAGATGGAATTTTATTTTGTAAAATTTCTCCGCACGTTTTCTGTAAAAAAGAAAAGACTGTTGTAAGAGAAAGTGGGAATTCTTGCGAGTATTTTATATTTTGAGTTTCAAAGATTTTTTTTTTCTCTATTTATCTTTTCTGGTATTTGTTTATTCATTGTTTATCTATGCTTTATTATCTGTCTTGTTTATTATCTTAATAGAGGATCGGATTCTTTAGGTAGAAGGTGATTTAATCTTGTAGAAGTAGGATCTTCATAATGAAATCGATTCTATGGGTAGAGAGAGAGAGAGAGAGAGAGAGAGAGAGAGAGAGAGAGAGAGAGAGAGAGAGAGAAGGAAAGCGATAGATGGTACCCTATATAAATCAAAATTGAAGAGGTTTTAACGGGTAGAGAGACAGAGACAGAGACAGAGAGACAGAGCTTTAGACAGACACAGACAAAGAAGCGATATATGGTACCCTAGATAAATCAAACTTGAACAGGTTTTAACGTGTAAAAACACCCCCTTTTGATTAAAGCTCGCCAACCACACACGCACACAGACAAAGGCAGAGATAGCCCCACCGGAGCCCAAAGGTGCAGCGCCCATCGCACCACTACAACTGGCTCCATTACTCGACTCGAATATAAGTGGGAACGACCTCCATGGTCTCGATTAATGACGTCATACGGGACAGCCGCATGGGTACACAGGTCTTGATAGCGTAGGCAGATGACACAGGACAGGCTCTCGAGAGAAGCAAATCAATCGAATGCGTGCGTAATACCGGTCACCGAGGAGTGGCCTCTGGAGACTGACGGAAAGCCATTAGCCGTCGAGGTCCGATGCGCAACGCCCGTCTCCAACCCGGATATACACGTCTGCCGGAAATGACGTCTCTGTGCGACCGCCATGCCTCTGCCGTGCCGCTACAGGTTAAGGGGAGAGGAGGAGGAGGAAGAGGGGGGGAGGGGAGGGAGGGGGTGGGGGGGAGGAGGGGAGGGAGGGGGGGAGAAGGAGGAGGGTGAAGGGGAGGGGGAGGAGCAGGAGGAGGAGCAGGAGGAGGAAGAAGAGGAAGAGGAATAGAAGGAAGAGGGGGAATAATAGGAGGGGGAGGAGAAGGAAGGAGGTGGGATAAGAAAAAGGAGGAGGAGGAAGAGGAGGAGGAAAGGTGAAGGCAGGAGGTGGGATAACGTGAGGACACTGGTTTTCTCTCTCTTCCTCATGGCAGGAGAAGAGCTTTCGTTCTCCTACCTGAGTGGGAGAAAACCTTCCGCACTCTTCTTCAAGACTGAAAAGCCTCTTCGTTCGCTTAGTCAAGTGGTAGAAAAAAAACAACTTTGCCACTCTTTTCTTCAAGTGGAAGAAGACTCTTCATTCTCCTATTCAAGTGGTAGAAAAAAACTTTAACGCACTCCTCCTCAAGTGGGAAGTATTTCCGTCTCCTCTTCAAGTAGAAGGCCTTTAACCCCCTTCTTCAAGTGGGAGGCATTCCTTTCTGTTATTTAAGTGGGAGAAGGCTTTCCTGCTCTCCTCCTCAGCAAGCAAGCAGGCGTGGAGACAGGTGGCGTGTGCTTGGCAGGGCGTGGAACACCGAGAGGTTGCATATTTGTTGATTTTCGTGGCGTTGTTGTTGCTAAGTGTCAGGCATGTGCATGAAAGCGTGTTCTTGTGCATTTAGCTGCCTTACTTGGTCGTATTTATAGCTTTTAGCGGCATCGTGTCTTTCCATTAGGATTCTTCTTCTTCTTCTTCTTCTTCTTCTTCTTCTTCTTTTCAGCTTGCAGTCAATACACATAGATGCCTCGAACTCGCTGTTCAGCCTCGGAGGTCTCACAATGGTAGTTGATCTGGAAGAAACCTGACAGCTATGAAGGAGGAGGTGGAGGTGGAGGGGTGGAGATGGAGGAGGTGGGGATGGGGGTGGAAGTGGAGGTGGAGGGGGTGGATGTGAAGGTGGAGGAGGAGGAGATGGAGGAAGAAGAAGAGGAAGAGGAGAAGGAGGGGGGAGGTGGAGGAGGGGGAGGAGGAGGAGGTGGAGGAGGGGAGGAAGAGGAGGAAGAAGAAGAGGAAGAGGAGAAGGAGATAGAGAAGGGGGAGGAGGAGGAGAAGATGGAAGGCGAGGAGGAGCAGAAAGAGATGGAGAAAGAATAGGAGGAGGAGGAGGAAGAAAAAAAGAAGAAAGAAGATTAAGAGAGAGAGAGAAAAAAAAAGATTACTAAAAGGCCATGTGAAACCCCGAATACCTCCCCCCCCCACCACCCCTCAACCCAACCCCACCTCCTCAAAAAAAAAAAAAAAAAAAAAAAAAAAAAAAAAAAACAGAAAGAAAAAAGAAGAAGAAAAAAAAAGGCGAGGATGAAGCCGCTTACCTTCTTCCCAAGCTGAGCTGAGCCGTTGGTCGAAGGAGCTCACGACGTCGGATGAAAAACCCGGTCGGCGAATACACACGTCTTCCCGGCACACACTAGGCCGAAGCCGAAAGACCGGGTTAAGATAGGCGGTCGGGAGGGAAACGGACAGAGAGGGGGGGGAGGGGGGAGGTCCCGATCGTGATGTAATGATGATGATAAATGACGTTGATTGTAATTATGATGATAATGATACTAGCAAAAAGGATGAAAGTAACAGTAATGAGTATGATAATGAAATGTAAGTAATAATAATTAAAAATAGAAATAATAATCATGATAAGATGATAATGATAATGTTAATGATGATAATTATAATAATAAAAAATAATTACAATGACAATGATAATGATAATAAAAGAATAATTACAATAACAATCATAACGATGACCACAACAATGATAATAATCATAATAATGATAATGATAGTAATGATAATGATAATAAAAAAACAAAGATAAGAACGATAGTGAGGATGATGATGAAGATAGTGATAGCAATAATGATAGTGAAACGATAATTAGAAATGTTTTGGAATATTTTGGGTCCGTTAAGAGCGATTTTGAAATAAATAGTTTGGGTTAAATAATTGGGATGATGATAATGAGGCTGATGATTGCGAGATTGATGCTAATTCAATTGATGATATGAATTATTAATTTTGTTGTTATTTTCATTAGCATTTTTCGTTATTATCATTATATTGTCCTCATTATTGTTATTATCATTATCGTAAACACTATTATGTGTTTCTATTTTGATGTTTATGTTATTTTTATCCTCATTACACCACCATCATCATCGTCGTTGTCATCATCATCATCACCATCATCACCACCACCACCATCTTGATAACAATCACACCAAGAGACAAGAATCCCAGAAACCAAATGCCACAACAGTAACAACAACAACGAGAGAAGAAATATCAATACGGATAATAACAACAGTACCTTTAAGAGCAGGGCCCATAGCAGGCACCGGATGCCACGTCGCTCCAGCTGGCACCGCGGAGCTCAAAGGAGACTCCTTCCCCGACAGGCACCAGCCGCGCCTTCTTCAGGAGCCGCGAGCACCTGCCGTAAATGTCAGAGCGGCGTCAGTCCCCTTTGGCTTTCAGAGGAGGAGACCGCGTTCGTGCCATACCGTGCCGATCTGGTGCACGGGCGGAGAAGCTCATGCATTTAGCGCTTTAAAGAAAAGTGGGAAGCAACGTTATATTTACTTTATTAATTTTATTATCCGGACTCTCGGGTCGTCTCTTGCCGGGGGAGCACAAGGCGGAAGCGGGAGAGCGAGCGAGCGTGTGAGTGTGGCCTGTTCGTGAAGGGAGCTCTGCAGGTGTGGTGGCGGCGGCATTGGCGGGGAGTGTGGTGACTAGTGGTGCATGGCGGATGGCATGGTGGTAAGTAGGATGGTGTTTGGTTGGGTGGTGTGCAGGCGAGGAGTGGGTGATGTGATTGGAAAGATTGAAGGCGGACGAACAGACAGTCAGATGGAAGTGAATTTGCGTGTGGCTGGGGATGGGGGATGGGGATGGGGACTGGGACTGGTGAGGCGTCTCGTCTGAGTTCGTGGTGGTGTGGTAATTGTGGTGATTGCGGTTGATGGTGTGGAAGCTCGCAGGATGGACCGCCTTTAATGCCGGATTCTGCGAGGAAGGAGAGTGAGAGAGAGAGAGAGAGAGACGGCGTTTCCCCTCCCGTTTTCCCCTCGCTCTCGTCCCGCCTCTGAGTCACTGGTAAATATACGCCGGCGAGGTCGGAAGGAGGAACTGACCATCTGTTTGTGTGTTCCTGTTTTTTTCCCCCAGTCGTTTTTTTCTTTCGCGCTCAAAGGTGTTTAGGTGTGTATTAGTTTGTTAGCGCGAAGACACGCGTGTTTATTTGCGCTCGAAACACGTCATGGGGGATGTGTGGCATTGTTTGAAGGTTCCCCGGGATGAGTTCGAACGGGCGATGACTCACCATGAACTGACTGACGTAAACAACCGAACCTGTCGGACGTCCCTTTAGCAGCTCCCGCTCCTCCCCATGTCAGCTGATTACTCCGGGGACGGCCGAATCACCTGAGGCTTACATCCCATCCCTTTCGCTCGCCTGCCATAGCCACATGAATGTTCAAAGTGGGTCTGGCGGACGTGTATGAATTAATCCTCAACCTAACTGGTTCTTCTGTTCAACCATTAGCCCGGAACTCTTTGTGATGGAACCGCAATGGTAATGGGTTCGCTTTTATGAATGAGCGAAAGCAATAATCTGTGTTCTTTGTTGCAAGCGTCTGATAGAGCAGTGACATGAGAGTGTTCTAGCAACAAAATACATTTCGGGACATGAAAATACTGGCTGTATTGTGAACAGCTACTCCAGACGGATCGCTCGTGATGTTGATAATTCTCTTTCCTGACAAACAGACACACAGTGAAAATCCCGAAGGCTTGTAAATTCGAGATTCATTCTGCATTTGTCATATTTATATATTCGATGGAATGTGGGCAAATGAGGGGATAGGAAAGTGAGGGAGGAAAGATGTAAAGGATTATATAAAGAGAGTTAAATCTGTGAAAATGATACACGTTGAGGTAAGAGGTTTATGGAGACGTTAGTTTGAGATATGGCATTGTGAATACAAGGGGCGAGTGTGTGGATGAGTGAATAAACGAGTAGGAGAGACATGAACGAGTGAGTAACT
>BOPN01000816.1:227657-237657 GCA_017312705.2 Penaeus japonicus
ATTAAAATGAATGAAGAACAGGAATAAGATGAAGAAAGGATAGGAATAAAATGAAGAACAGGAATAAGATAAAGAAAGAATAGGAATAAAATGAAGAAAGAAAATGAGAAATATGAAGAAAGGACAGGAGCAATATGGAGATGAGAGAGAGGGAGGCGAGGGTAAGGAGAGGCATCTTCTGGATCATCTACCATCACGGGATGAATCATAAGATGCTCTTGTGTGTGTCTGTGTGGAGGGGGAGGGGGGAGGGGTGGCGGGGGAGTTTGTGTCTGTGTGGATGAGGGGGAGAAGGAGAGGGGAGAGGGAGAGGGAGAAGGAGAGAGAGGGTAGGAGGGAGAGGGAGAGAGAGGGAGAGGGAGAGGGAGAGGGAGAGGGAGAGGGAGGGGGAGAGGGAGAGAGAGAGAGAGAGCCAGAGAGAGAGAGAGAAGGAAAAGGAGAGGGAGAGGGAGAGAGGGAGAGAGTGTGTGTGTGTGTCAGTGGATAAGCGTGTGTACGTGTAGATATGTAGATATGTTTCCTTGTGCTCTTATGTTATCATGTTCTTTGTTCTGCCACATATGTTGTCCCACGAAACAGTTACTCAATAGAACCAATTACCTTATATCAAAATTAAATTACTGAAAAAGGAACAATGAACATTTTGTGGAAGATATTCAAAAGGTTTAATTCAGCTATTTGACTTTATAAACATGAACAGAGAAAGCATACTAGTAATTAACGAAGACAAAATTTGAACAGCTAAATGCACTGCAAGTAAGACGAGTATTGCAAGGATAGCAGGTAATTTAATCTTTGATTAATCATTGCGTAATGGTTTATTGAACCTGTAATAATAGGAGTAATTAAATAACTGAACAATAGTAATAATGAAGGTAATTGGATTGTTGTATAAGTGATAATGGTATTCTGAAAGAGATGATGACGGCAATTGAATAACTAAATGACAATGAAGGTTATTAGATAGCTGAATAATAATGGTATTTCAATTTGTAATAATGGATGTAATTAAACAGTTGAATAATAATAATAATAACAATAGCAACCTGAAACCGCAATGATAAAGATAATAAAAAAGAAAAACAATTAAAAAACCTAGACAAATGATAATACTCTGATAATATTCCGAAACCCCCCCAACAATGAAGGTAATTAATATACCTTAATAACAACGACCTTTTCAAACTCTAATAAGCAAGATAAATAGATCTCCAATTCCCCATTACATAACACCAGTAATGGTTCACGTGGCCAGACCCAGGGATCTTAATGGGGACGTAACCAAGTGACGTTGACAATTTAGTTATGATAGCTGGTGGTGGCGGAAGCGAGAGACAGTTGGCCAGTCCAATTAACAGATGCGTTGGCCAATTTCGGGTAATACGTTTTTGTTTAATATTTTTTTTTTTTTTTTTTAGGTTTTGTCATGTCTGTTGGGGTATTTTTTGGGAGCAATGGTGTGACTTTTTTTTTTTTTTTTTTTTTTTTTTTTTTTGAAAGAGGGGGGGGAGTGATTCATGGAAAAAGTCGCGTTTTTAACAAATGTCATAAAAACGAGGGAGAGTGTATATATATATATATATATATATATATATATATATATATATATATATATATATATATATACATATATATACATATATATGTGTGTTTGTGTGTGACGACAGTACAATAACGAATATAACGAAACCTTATAACTATATGATTATATCATAGCTAAAAACATACACACTAGAAACATAGCATTACTATAATTAGACGTCGCATAATTGCGGTGTCCTGGCGGGGGGTAGGGGGACGAGAGGGGGAGGGGGTGTGGGTATGTCCCGTTGAGTTTCAACATTAATTTCATTTCCCTCGCGAGCAGTACAGGGTGTGTAAAAAAATGAATAACTAAATAAAATGAAATTAAAAATAATATGAACCACACACTGTAGTCTGAAAATAGATAATTGTCTTACGTGTGAAATATGCTACGTGACGTAAGCAGAGTTCCCCCTTTATAGAACAGTGATTGCATGTAACATTGGCACACGGCCAGGTAAGTGTTATGATGGGACTTAAAACAGCCTTTGGGCTTTTGATCTGCGGAGGCTCACTCGCTCGCTCTTTCGCTCGCTCGCTTGCTCTGTCTCGCTCTCTCGCTCTTTTTTTTTTTCTTTCTTTCTCTCCTTTCTCTCCCTTCTCTCTATATTATGTATAATGTATGTATATGTATATGTGTGTGTGTGTGTGTGTGTGTGTGTGTGTGTGTGTGTGTGTGTGTGTATGTATATATGTATGTATGTATATATATTTTTATTAATTAATTAATTTGAACACCGTCCATCCAAGATATAATAAGCGAAGGCAAACTCTCGGTAGCGTGGAACCCCCATTATCAAAAGTGCGAACATCCACTTAACATAATGAAGAGACTCCCCACTCGGCGAAGAAGAAGAGAGAGAGACTGCGAAACTTCTCGAATGAAACCCCCCCGACCGAACGCCGCGAGGTTTCGCCGCGAGGTGACTGACTGACCACCTGTGGGGGGGCGGGGGCGGTGGGGGGGGGACCTCAAGACCGTGACAGCGTGAGTTATCGATCGCCGACAACGCAAAGCCTTCCTGTTGCAGATGAGGTGGAATTTCAATGGGAATGAGAGATCGGTGTCTAAATTTATCTTATTCAGAGGGAGGGGCGGAGGGGGTGGAGGTGGGTTAGTAGGGGAGTGGTGGGAAGATTGGGGAGGGGGTTAGAGGGGTAAGATTGGGGAGGGAGTTAGAGGGGAGTAGAGGGAAGGGGGGGTTTAGAGGGGGAAGATTGGGGAGGGGGAGTGGGGGGAAAGGAGGGGGTTTAGAGGGGTAAGAGTGGGGATGAAGGTGGTTAGGAAGTGAGTATGGGGACTAGAGGGGAAAGTGGGGGTAAGGGGGTAAAGGGGGAAGAGGGAGTGGAGGAGAGGGAGAGAAGGGATTGCAGGGGGATGGGGAGAGAGCGCGAAGGGATTTGAGGGAGAAAAGTGCAAGAGAGAGAGAGATAAAGTGAAGGGATGGGAGAGAGAGAGGGGGGGAGGAGGGGAGGAGGAAAGGAAGAACTAGATATTATCGGCCTAGTAGGTCACATAGGATAGACATAAGAAAGAAAAAGAAAAAATATATATATAGATAACGATAGGGGAAAAGAGAATACGAATGAATTAGAAGACGAATGATGATAGTGAAGATAGGATAAAACAAGAAACAAGGATGATTGGATTGGATAAAGATAAAGTAAGTAATCTCTCCTCCCTCTCTTATAATAGTAATTAATACAAAAATATATAAACAAATAGTAAAGTAATAAATGAAACAAAAAAAATCCTGCATCATTTGGTCACTAGTTTAAGGGCAAACTCATGAAAACTCTTCATAAGCCATTATGATAACACTTGAAATAGATTTAAAAGAAAATAATCGAATTTTGTATGCGAGAGTGTATTAGCTTATCCCATTCATAAATATACATGGATGATAGTACGTGTCACACATACTATGTACTTCATTGATAAACAGGACCCTGGTTTTAAAAGCCCTGCTATTCTTGTACCTAAGTATACATCCCTCTCTTAACTTCCTAAAGTGAGTGAGTTATTTTTATGGTCATGTGAAGCGGAGGTTTTGCGGTGATATGTGAGACGAAGGTATAAAAGTTTGGGAAAAATGGCAAAATGCTCTTAGTATTTAGGTATTTAAGGAGTTGTGATGCAAGAACTTCGGGTCCGATGGGGTGTAGGCCTACATGGTGCGTTAGTGAAAACATGTGGTTGAATATCATAGTTATAAAGAAAGCATGTGGCCCGTCTCTCCAAAAAAAAGTATGGTATGGCAGTAAAATATGTGGCTCATAACAACAAAATATGCTGGTCGTAAGTGTGAAATATGTAGGCCATGAGAGGGTCATGGGGGATAGTGTAGGTGCTTGGTATGTGCTCGGAGGCGCTACTCTATATACAGGTGTATTGTGCGTGTGTGCATACAGGTTTATCCAAGATGTATTGAATATCAGAAATATAAGTTAAGAAACATTTATATTACATCTCTGTATATATGTGCGTGTCTTCTGCTTACAGCTTAAGGCACGATCTAATGATTATTAGGCATGGAATGAACATATCTGTCGAATGGACAGGTGTGTGAAGAAATCTCTTACGGGCAATTATCAGAAATATAACAACACATGTAAAGACGTAGAGAATATACCATTATTCCTTCACGTGCAAGTCTGGCTACATCTAACGTTCATTCTTTTGATTAGTTATTAGAAACGTATACATGTATCTATGAACCACGTCCCAAATCCCTATATATCCGACATAAAAGAGCCATCTGCAGAGTCCATACTTACTCTAACGATGCTATGATAGCCAATACTCGTTGTGATCGAGGCAAAGTTGGTTCTCCCGACCCATCCAACGGTCATTCCAGCGAGGAGGAGAGGTGATCAAGAAGCTTTGGCTCGAAACAGCTTCACGGAAATACGCGAACCATTTTCTGTGTGTCATTTTGGGAAATATTTTTGCTCCTTTCCTTCATTTTTTTTTTTTTTTTTTTTTTTTTTTTTTTTTTTTTTTTTTTTTTTTTTTTTTTTTTTTTTATTGTCCAAGAGTCTTCCGGAACTTGAGCTATGGTTGGCACACTGTTCGTCCCACTTGGGTTAAGTTCTAGCATGGAGAAAAAAAAAAAAAAAAAAAAAAAAAAAAAAAAAAAAAAAAAAAAAAAAAAAAGCGAATCGGTTCTGTCTTGCCTTTCGACGTGTACATCTTTCCCTGTTCTTTTTTTCTTTTCTTTTTTTCTTTCATTCATCCGTTCGTTCTTTCATTGAAATCCTAGCGCTTTGTTCTCGAGTCACAAAGTTCTGGAGTAAGTAGCCCATGTTTCAGCAAAAAGTTTCCGTTTTCTTTTTTTAGCGTCCATTATTCTGACCAACGTTTCTGAAACAAACTCTATAACGGGAATAGGAAGACTAGCTTGTCTGTTTGCGTCACATAAGTAAAAAAATTGTTCTAGACAATACTGAGATAAATATTTCGGGTTTCAGACATGTTTCCGTTTAGTTTAAATTTTAGAAATTAAGTATAATTAGAGCAAATAGGTAGTTATGTATGTATATAAACAGAGAATCAATCGTAAGGATACAAATAGATGCACAGTCACATATATGTGTGTGAGCGTGTGCGTGTGCGTGTGCGTGTGCGTGTGCGTGTGTATGTGTGTGTGTGCGTGTGTGTGTGTGTGTGTGTGTGTGTTTCTTACATCAATACTGTAATAAAAGGTTTACAGTGCTGTCTTTCATAGGATGTTCTCACTCTCCACACTTCACTGGAGTTTTATCCGAGTGGAGACGAGGCTGAAAGCTCGGGATGCCTTGAGTGTGTAAGCCGATGGCGAGACACACGGGAGAGAGGGAGAGAGAGAGAGAGGGAGAGAGAGAGAGAGAGGGTGTTAGTGAGTGATTGGGTGAGAGGCTGAGAGAGAGAGAGAGAGAGAGAGAGAGAGAGAGAGAGAGAGAGAGAGAGAGAGAGAGAGAGAGAGAGAGAGAGAGAGAGAGAGAGAGAGAGAGGGAGGGAGGGAGAGAGAGAGAGAGATAGATAAAGAGAGAAGATCATTGGAACGACAGAGATAGACAAAACAGAGAGAGAGAAAGAGTGATAGAGAGAGAGGGTCATTGGAAAGACAAACACACACAGAGAGAAAGAGAGAGAGAGAGAGAGAGACAGACAGACAGAGAGACAGAGACAGAGAGAGAGAGAGACAGACAGACAGAGAGACAGAGAGAGAGAGAGAGAGAGAGAGAGACAGACAGACAGACAGACAGAGACAGAGAGAAAGAGAGAGAGAGACAGAGAGACAGAGAATCCCCAGAGAGAGAGGCCGCTCCGTGCCTCACTATCCGATTTACGAGACTGAGACGGTTACTGAAAAGCTGACTACTCCACCGTCGTCATTCGGCTTAGACTTGCAATTGTTGCAGTCTTGTTGAACGTCCTGTATCGTTGTGTGGAAAGAAAAAGAAAAAAAAGAAAAAAGAAAAGAAAAATCCTTCATGAAACGACGTTGGTTTTGTAACATAGCCGAGTGGGATTTTTTTTTTTTTTTTTTTTTTTAATCTTTCTTTCTTTCGAGATTTTTCATTGTTTCCTTTTACTCTCTCCTTCTTTTATAGACTTTTGATTCGTTTCCAATCCCCAATCGGGAAGCGATCCTTTCGAGTGGTTGGTTATAGTTCTCGAATCTCCGTCTCCGCAGGGCATTTAATCTCAACCCTTTCTCAACGCTGCCCTTTCACCCTCCTATCTAGTGCTGGGAACCTGATTCGATTGAATTCAGGAATTGTTGCAAGATGCCAAATGCATCCCGTGGTATTGATATGGAGATACTGATGACGCATTGATTAGTATTCTGATTGTGTCTTCGTTGTCTGTTAACTTCAATGTCTATTCATTTATTTATTTATTATTATTATTATTATTTTTTTTTTTTTCGAAGGACTTTAGTTATCAGTGATTATGGTTGTTTTCATCTTCATTTTTTTCCTTTCCTTAAAGACGATACTTTTGCTCTGAATGTGAGAACCAAGACATCAACATGAGGCATCAATTATCATTGCATTCCTAAGTCTCCCTTTAATCGTATTGATGTATTTATTCACTTATTTACCCATATAATTACTCATCAATAATTTTACCGATTTCTTTACTCATTCATTCAATCTCTAAATATACATATCTATTTATCCTTAGATGTATCTATCTATGCATCTACCTCTCCATTTATCCTTTTTTCCTTTTATCTTCACTTATTCAAGAGCGTTGCAGAAATCGTGCGACCCGTTGCACAGGAGAGCGAGGGCAAAGAGCACCGTGTCCAGGGAACCCGCAGCAGCCGGCCACATGTTTGCTCCCACACACCTTGATTGCAAGAGATAATCTTGCGAGACTTCTTTGAGACTTGCAGACGATGGAACGAACATCCAGGCGCCGAGGTCTTAGCCCCTTCTCTTCACTGATGGACTGGGACGGCTTTGGGAAACCTGTAGTAGTAGTTATGACAAGGATAGTTTCATCACACTACATTCCGTGTTGCAATGGTTGCAGTTTGAATATCGTGTTGAGGTCTTAGCGTCTTTGTTCTCTGATGAACTGGGAGGCGGGAGGGGAGGGGGGAGGGGGGATTCTAGTAAACCAGCGGTAGTCACAGTAGTCTTATGTTGGTCCATTTGGTGTTACAGTGGTTACAATGCTCTAGGGATGACCAGTAGTTGTATCACAGTAGTTTTATCACATTTCAGGTCGTTGCTGATTTGGATATCGAATCGAGATTCTTACCTGTATATTATTTGATGACTCAGATGCTTCTTTAACCTACACTCGATCTTGCGACAGCCAGCTTACTTCCCGTTACAAGAGCTGGTAATCTTACATGTGCAAATTGAGTCATTATGGTTTGAAGATCGTTGGTTTCAGTCGTTGTACAACTATTAGTTCTGTTCGATAGTTAATGTGTATGTGGTGAGGTGTAGAGGTGTTCTGTGTTAGGGTAGAATTATGTATTTGCAAGTCTACAGTCGTTGTTTTTTAACTATTTTTGTTTAGTTGTTAGTGTCCAGGTGGTCGGGCGTCCTCTTGTGACAAGCAAAAAGTGTCCAGAAGTGTGTGTGTGTGTGTGTGTGTGCGTGTATGTGTGTGTGTGTGTGTGTGTGTGTGTGTGTGTGTGTGTGTGTGTGTGTGTGTGTGTGTGTGTGTGTGTGTGTGTGTGTGTGTGTGTGTGTGTGTGTGTGTGTGTGTGTGTGTGTAGGTCTGGTATGATTGTTACGAAGATTAAAAGGATTGTTTGCTCGGTGGTTCGTATGGTTCTGTTTGGTTTGGCCAGCAATGACACGAGCAAGAGTTATGGTGAGATGTTTTTTGGCAGTTCGAGTTTACGCTAATGAGCGGCCGGCTTAAGGTGGCGGTTCTCACCCTGTTGTAGCAGCGTTTATGAAAAGAACGCTAATTAGCTCCATCTCGTAGGTCAGGTTTCAGTAACGTGAACTTTCTTGTAAAAAGCGCCCTCACACCTGCTTCCGACTTGAAAATAACCTTTTTTTTTTGTAACATTTATTTAAAAGTGTTTCATTCTATATTTTTACTGGTATACTTTTTGTTGCTATTTCGCAATGAAATAATGAACACATTCTTTTATATATATAAATATATATAAATATATATATATATATATATATATATATATATATATATATATATATATATATATATATATATATATATATATATATACATACATACATACATACATACATATACATACACACACACACATTTGTCTTTTACTTCGACGACGAAAAGGCGTGAAATGTTCGTAATGGATGAAAAACACGTCGACAGTAACTTTTTCTTCCTCGGGCAATTGGCTTACGAGCTGCTACTCACGTGATCACCTCAGCGACGGAATTACGTCACCCGTCAGCTGTTAAACTTCACTTTGACTATTGCTCTTGTTCGTATAGAATGAAATCCCCTGACGTGACGTGGGAGCAGTAGCGGGGAAAAAAAGAAGAGGAGGAGGAGGACGAGGAAGAAGAAGAGGAGGAGGAAGAGGAGGAAGGAGAGGATCAGGATGAAGAAGAAAAGGAAGAGGAGGAGGAGAAGGAAGAGGAAGAGGAGGAGGAGAAGGAAGAGAAGGAAAAGGAGGGGGAGGAGGAAGAAGAGGAGGAGGAAAAGGAGGAGGAGGAGGAAGAAAAGGAAGAGGAGGAGGAGGAAGAGGATTAAGAAGAAGAAACAGGAGGTGGAGGAATGAGAAGAAGGAAAAAGAGGAAAAAAGAGAAGAAGAGTAGGCAAACGAAATAGAAGAAGGCGTGAAAACAATAATGCTAAAAATTAAATCATCGAGAGAGAGAGAGAAAAAAAAGAAGGAAATTGACAGAGGTACTAACCCGCGGCGGTTAATACACACATGCAAGACGAAATAGTGGCTTTAGACGGAGGGAGCGCGCTAGCCTTGATAATGAGGGCAGTGGGACCCTTCCCCTCTTTCGAGACATTTTAAGTCGAGCAGCCTGCTTTCCCCTTCTTAGCTAGAGGGGAAACACTGGCCGGAGTCAACAAAATGCCATGCCACTCGGGAGGACGCAGAAGGACCCCTCGGCTAGGAGGATAGGAGTTTCAACCTTATCGAGGCTGTGATAAGTGAGGATGTCGCCTCCACAGAGGACATCTAGAAGGGTCCGTAAGGTATTGGTGGGAAAGGGATCACATCTCGTTGATGTAGGGGGCGGGGGGCGAGGGGTGGGTGGGGGGGGGGCTGCTAGAGGGAGGGGGTTGCCATATCTTGCTTTTTGAGCTCTTTTGGTCATTTTCGATTCATGTGGGTGTGTGTTGTGTGTTATGTTTTGGTGTGCCTTATGTTTCCCTCCTTCCTTGTCTGTTTTATCTGATTTGATCTTATCTTGTCTTTCTCTTTGATTCCGCCTTCCCCCTTATTTCTTCTGCTTCCTTCCATTGCTTCTCTTTTTTTTTTTTTTTTTTTTTCGTTCGTGTTTATACCTCTTTTTTTTTCTTGGCGAAATAGTATCCCCTCGTATTTTCCCGTTTTCTATGTTTATTTTTCTTTCTTCCTTCGTTTATTTGCTTTCTCTTTTTTGTGCCATAACTTCAAAACGAATTATTGTATCTTCCATTTTTTATAACCCTTCCGCCTCTCTTTTTTCTCTCCCTCACTTCTCCTTTCTAAATTTTCCCGTTTCTCTCTCTCTCTCTCTCTTTCTCTCCCTCACTAACAGTATTCGACATCACAACGAAAACGGATGTTACTCAATCTTATTTGGAATTTAAACGACCATTCGAAATTCAAACGAGATTGATCCCTCGCGACTTGTTCGTTATGGAAGACTATGAATGGGAACGGAAGGAGAGGAAGGAGGAGGAGGAGAAGAAGAAGAAAGGGGAGGAGGAGAAGGAGCTGGAGGAGGAGAAGAAGAAGAAGAA
>BOPN01000816.1:245157-247657 GCA_017312705.2 Penaeus japonicus
CCTGGCAATAATGGGACTCATTCTATTACTGTTGCTCGCTTGTTCGAAGTCTTATTAATGCCTTTGTTATTATTGGGATTGGTATGTTTTACAGGAATGGTGTTTCCTTGCAGTGCAATAACTAGCGGTGGAACATTAACTGGAGGATATTATGAATGTATTTTCATATGTATTTTTTTTGCATGGCTGCATTTCGCATCATTAATGGGATGTGAGTTGCAGTGTATGTTTTCATTTTGATGTGGCTTCTTTCTCTCTCGCTCTCTCACTCACTCTCTCTCGCTCTCTCTCTTTCTCTCTCTCTCTCTCTCTCTCTCTCTCTCTCTCTCTCTCTCTCTCTCTCTCTCTCTCTCTCTCTCTCTCTCTCTCTCTCTCTCTCTCTCTCTCTTCTACTTAAAAAGATAATTTATCTAATACTCCAAATCTCTTTTTTTCAGAATGGTAAATCAGGGGGGTACTACATGACCCACTCCTACCCCCCCGGCGCCCCCGCGCACTCCGCTGGCGTGGCCCCCATCCCCCGCGGTCCGAGGCCCCCCTACTCCCCCGCAGGTAAGTCCCTCCCCCCCTCCGCCCTTCCATGTGGTGGTTGTGGGTTAGTGTTACCCCGACAATGCCTCTCCCATTGGCTATGTTATGTGCTGTAACCACATGGGATGACCTGTGATTACCTGACCTGCATGTTTGACCTGATACGACCTGGAATTAGAGCCTGGCACTAGGACCTGGCACTGATGACTGGTTTAATAGGCTTATGGTGCGAGGATGTCGGGTGTCAGGCACGGGGTATAGAGCTCTCAGGACGAAGCATGGCCGATCTGGTCTTCGGGCCGCCGGCAGACCTACTTCAGTAGACCTGCGTCGGTAGGCAAGAGTCGGTAGACCTGGGCCGGCAGACCAGCGGATCCGTGGTCTGGGAGCCCTTCTTTTGCTGATCTCACTCTAGGCTGAGACCCTTTGACTGTATTTAGCGCTGAGGCCTTCGATCAGACCTGGTCTGGGACCTGTGCAGAGAGCTGGTGCAGGAACTCGGTGCTGAGATGTTTCTGAGACGTTGTTCAAGCTTCGTGGCGAGTCTCCTTGCTAGGGCTTGGTACAGGGGCGGCTTGGTCTCTGTACCGAGGCCTCTCGCCCGGACCTTGTGCTGAATCCTGAGATCTGGCGCCGTTGCCTTTGTGTGAGACGTGAGTCAGTCATTACTGTTGTGAGCGAACATTTTCAGTTATATTTTAGGATTACGCGTTCCACAAACAACATAATACATTTTGTGCTCTCCCCAGCGGGGGGTGTGGCTCCCCCAAAGCCCCAGCGGTACGCGGGCGGACCGGGTGGCCCGGGCGGGTCTGCGGGCGGGCCCCCTGGCATGATAGGCATGAAGGGCGGAGTCAGGCCGTCAGCGCCCCCCGCCGGACCGCCCACGGGACCTCCAGGTGGGCCACGCCCGCAACACTTGGCCCGCTCCTACTCCTCATACTCTTCCTCGCCAGAACGCATCGACCTCCTCTACTCCTCACAGGGTCAGTGTCATCACAACCGCCATCACAACCGTCATCACAACCGTCATCACAACCCATTTCCTCCTCTCACTGTGATCGCCCTTACGTCGTCCTCATGAGTGCCATGACCAGCATCGCCCGCCGCGCGACCGACTCATCTCCCTCTCCACCCGAACTCCACCGCAGCCTCCACTTCTGTCAGCTCCGCCACCTCTCTCTCTCTCTCTCTCGCCGTCACCACCACGAACAGCATCATCCCACGCTCATTGCCTCCTTCGTCTTCACCGTCATCGCCATTGCCACGTCAACAGTGCCTAACTAAGAACACAAACATCAGTCTCTGCGCCAGTGCCACCCCCACCCTAACAAGCCCCTCATTTCTGTAGTAATAACTAAACGTGAAGATACCACTTAATTCCCTTCATTACATGTAGTGCCTCTGTCTTCCCCCATGGTCGCCAGTGCCAACTTTCACTGCCACCACTTACCCTCATTCCTTTAATGATAGCTATTTATTAAATAATGGTACCCTTTAAACCTATAATTACATGGTATATACATATGGTAGTACCTTTGTCTCAGCCTCCTTACGTCCACCAGTGCCAACTTTCAGTGCCATCACTTCGGCCTACCTCCACGAACCACTTCAGAGAGTGCCAGTCAAGGTTTGGAATGCCCGTTCCGTGTTGCCTTCCCCCCCCCCCAGTGCCACCTCGCATTACGCAGCATCGAATCATAACATCTACCTTTAGGATAAGTCTATTTTTTAGGTTGAAGTCTATTCACAACCTTGCTCTCCCATCATTAGAGCTTCACCTTTCATCAATTTATTTACGTCACAGGGACCAGCTTGTGCCCTCCACAGCGCAGTGCCATAAATCACTGCCGTTCGCCAGACTCATTCTTCACTGCGACGCCATTTCCAAATATTTACGTCGGTTGTCGCTACCAACAATAGCATCATCAATAACAATGTCATTTAGCGTTGCCTCTGCCTTCAACAT
>BOPN01000816.1:255157-257657 GCA_017312705.2 Penaeus japonicus
ACATCAGAATTATTCTTTGATAAGAAGTTTTCGATGTTCGCGTGTGCTCTGTGTTTTAGCTCTTCATACATTTTGGCTTATTAATATTTCCTAAGCTATAGGTCTATGCTTACTCTCTTTACATAACGGTATGTGTTATGGATACTATTATGCATATAAAAGGGGTGTTATGTCATTGCTGCCTTTGTTTCCGTTTATCTCTTGCTCTGTGTGATTAGTGTCGCAGCATGCTTACTTTTTACCTTACAGGAATTTTTGTGTTTTAACTTTCTCCATTTTATTATTGTGCTGAGAAGAAAAAATCCGTGTGTTTTAAAGGATTAAGGTTTCATTTTAAATTTTGAAATGTTTTTAAATGTTTAAATCTCGATTTGGTATCCTCTCTCTTTCTCTGTCTCTATCTTTTTTTTCTCTTTCTCGCTCTCTCACTCTAGATCTCTCTCTATCTCTCTCTCTCTCTCTCTCTCTCTCTCTCAAAGGGATCAAACACATAGGGACAGAGGTACGAGAACAAGCTTAGACACACTCTCAAGGGAGCAAACATAATGATACATGAACACTGGTAGAGGAACAAGCGCAGTTCCACAGATACAATGGCTTTGGAGCAAACAGAGGAGCATTAGCAAAGGAACAAACAATGAATACAGGATCCCTGGCAAAGGAACAGACACAGAAATTCAGAGACAATGGCACGGGAACAAAAAACAGGGGCATTATCACGAAACAAACACGTGAACACGGGGGAACACACACACACACACACACACACACACACACACACACACACACACACACACACACACACACACACACACACACACAAACAACCTTCCTCTCACAGTCATTCTTCTCCTTCCTTTTCCTCTGCCATTTCCCCTTCCGATACCAATCGTTATTGCAAAATAGTTCATCGTACGAAAGAACAAAAATTGAACGCTTTGATATTGAACTTTTTGGGATAAAAAAAATACTAGTTTCCTTGTGAAGTTTGTAATAAAAAAAAAGAATACTTTAATGTCCAGTATCATTTTGCTTTGAGCGTTTGAGCTGAAATTTGTTATTGTTGATCTTACGCGGTATGGAGGTTTTAGGTTAGTTTCCCTTCTTTTATTTTTATTTTTGTAAACTTTTTATCTTTCGTACTGATATTTATTGTGATTTAGATCGAAGAAAAAACAAATTTTTCATTATCATTATTTTTATTATTATTATTATCATTAACATTATAATTACTATTATTATTACTATGATTAACATGAGTATCATTTTATTATCATTATCATCTGTCATTATTATTGTTATTAATTTTATTAGTATTATCAATATTCATTTTTATCTCAACCTCCTTTCAATCCATGTGATTTTCGATAAACCGACAATAATTTTAAAAAAGCAATCCATCCGCCCTATATTTCCATTATTCTCACCGTGTTAAAAACCTCCGTTTGTCTTTTGTCTTCCTCCAGAGCGCATGCACGGCGACGGGTACCTGTCTTCCCCGGAGCGGTCGCCACGCCCTTATGGAGGTCCTGGAAGCGCCTATCTCACGCCCACACCTAGTTACGAAGATCCTTACTATGGCGGGCAGTACGGGTCTCGCTCGGGCTCCGTCACGCCCATTATTGACGAGGATGCGCGGTAAGTAGCAGGGTTCTTGGGGTCTTATGAGTTGCTGTTGCTCGGTGCTGTTCTTGTGGCTGCTATTTACTGGTAGTCCGGTACAGGTACTGACTGACTGACTGACTGCTGTAGTTGGTTGAAGTGTTGGTAATTATAGCGTAGTGTAGTGGTGATTTTGGTTTGTCTTATTTTCGCCTTTTCGCTCGTTCTCGTTCTCGTTTTCTCTCTCTCTCTCTCTCTCTCTTTCTCTTATTCTCAGCATTCTTCATTCTTCCCTCCATCTTTTCTTTTCTCTAGATCAATCCATTCACATAATTTTTATTTCTATTTCCATCTCACTTCCTCTCTCTCCTTCCCTCCCTCTATCTCTCTCTTCATTCTCTTCTCTACCCCTCCCCCTCCCATTTTTCAATCGCTATTATTAGTCTCTCTAATACTCCCATTTTTGTCTTCTTCTTTTGTTCCAACTTTTTCCCGCCTTTCTTTTCGCGTGTGCTTTAGATTCTTTAATAAGAGGATCAACAAACACATAACCACGCGCAGTACATAAGACCATTATTTCAGGGTTATAATTCCGTGTAAGTGTAATTGTAATTCGGGAGCTAATCTGCTCTCTAATGCCCACGCTGGTTGCTGCAGTTCGGAGAGATGTTACCTTGAGAAGGAGAGAAAAAATTCGTAGGAAATTAATATTAATTCGTTTGTTTTTTTTAAAGCATGGAATGTAAATGAATCGAGTGGAAAATGGCGCGCGTTTTGATACCTTTTTTTTAATAGGTGTTGGTAAGTCTTGTTGAAGTGGCGGAAGAAGTTTAATTTTCTGCGTATATTAAGACAGGTTAGTTTGTCAGTGTGTAGTTAATTGATGTAAGGATTAGAT
>BOPN01000816.1:280157-282657 GCA_017312705.2 Penaeus japonicus
TGGTCCCATTTCCTCGGAAGTAATACGTTCTATAACAGTGAATTAAGTGATGATACGTTGTATAATCGTTGTATCAAAATTGAACGTTATACAGTCGATGTATTTTTTTAAAACTGAACGCTTTATCGAGACTGAAAGTACGTCGTGTTGATATAGCGAAACGGGAAATGCAAATGGTCACCGAATGAATAAGAAAAAGATTGAAAAAAAAACGTTAATTAATCAGTTGAATAGCAATGAATGCAGATTAGATTACATATTATAAATGGGAATAAAGATGAAGAAGAAGAAGAAATTAAAAAATACAACCAGTGAATCCATGAAATAGAATGATTTTTACAAAAAAAAAAAAAAAAAAAAAAAGATTGAGATACCCAGTCTGTACAAACAACGTAAATTTGAAATATGTAATTTATCCCAAAAAGAAAGCAAATCAGATAATATACCAAATCTATTAAGTAGAAAAGTACATCTATTTATTTATTTGTTTACATTCATATATATTTGGATAATATATCATTACCATCATCACCAACAACATCACCATCACCACCATCACCATCACCCTGCTACCATTATGAGTATGATTAAGAATGATAAACAAGGATGATGATTTATGTCGTTATCAAAACCAATCTCGATTTTAACGGTCATCACATTTTGAAAAGTGTCGTTTTCTTTACGTTCTCATCCCTAAATTTTCGCGAAGAAAGAAAAAAAAATCAGAAAACTTTTTTCTTATTTCGGAGTGTAGCCATTAGCCCACAATCCTATCCTATCCTCAACATCTGATGTTATTTTTGCAACTCTCTGCAATCAGTTATAACATAAACCATATTCGAATTTTTAAAATCAATTTAAACCCCATCGAGTCCACAGTTGAATGAATGTCTGGTGACTGTTTACCTACCCTGAATATCGTATTAAACAGATATAGATTATAAATCAATACTTCTCTACCACATATATCATGTATCTTGTTCCTCCCTAAGACTCTATTTCATGATAATAATCAATAGAATGCACAACAAATAACTATAGCTGATAGTAGTACCTATGAAATGACTCTTGTGTTGACAATTAGTCATTGACGAATCCACTCTCCCCAAAAAGCTCAGCAATACTGGACATGTCTGACTCGCTTATAGGTGTCCTGGTCACCTTTTTTAGGCATTCTGGTGGTCCTTTAGGTGCCATGGCTCTGTCCCTAGGTGCCCCCGTGGCCCTGTGAGTGCCATGGTGGGGACTACTAGGTGTTCCATTTAGATATATATACATATCCCTAGCCACCTTTAAATGCCCCTATCCATGGTTATATCAAAACGAAGGTGAGCTTTGAGTGTTTTAGGTGACCTGTTTGATGTGTCTTCTGTTACTTACCCTGTAGGTTCCTTGGTGACATTATAGGAGTTCCTATTGACCTTGTAGGATCTAAGCATTTTACTTGCTATAGATAGATATTTTTGAGAGCCAGCAAAATATATACGAATGTTTAGAATCACGGTTTCCCGACAACGCACATGAGAATAGATGCATTTATCCCTAATGATATATATATATATATATATATATATATATATATATATATATATATATATATATATATATATATATATATATATATATATATATATATATATATATATATATATATATATATCTGTGTATATATTTACCAATATATATAGACAGATAGATGAACAGATAGATCGATAGACAGCTCTTTGATTTCTCCGATATGGCGATTACACCACTTGAAGTATATGAAGACGGGAGTTCAGTCCGTACGTTCATAACGGCTAGACGTCTATATAAGGCTTCTCTTTTATACTGATTTTGTGCATCAGTTCATCCGCTTTTTATTCCTAGATGCCTTTCTATTCTCCCTTGGTTAGTGGGATTACTGTGGTTTATTTTAAGACAGAGACACGTCTGTGTTTCTGTCTCTTCTCGTTCTCTCTCTCTCTCTCTCTCTCTCTCTCTCTCTCTCTCTCTCTCTCTCTCTCTCTCTCTCTCTCTCTCTCTCTCTCTCTCTCTCTCTCTCTCTCTCTCTCTCTCTCGCTCTCTTATTATCATTATTATACTTATATTATTGATATTATTATCATCATTGTCATTGATATTATTAGAATCATGTTTATCACCATTTGCATTCTTACTGCTTCGCCATTATTCTTGTTGTTTAATTAATCAATACAAGTTTTTTTTCCCCTGCTGTTAGTTAGCCTTATTTTAAACTTTAGTAACAAATTCTTATTTCTCGGAAACTTCCATCGTTGTCTGCTCTTTGTTCTCGTGTTAAGCGGATCTTATTCTTTTCTCCTCTTTCTCCCCTTTCTCCTCCGCCACCTTTCTTACGGCGACGTCCAGAGTGCCACAGGAACACCTCTTTCAATCCGTGATTTTGCTCCTTTTGACCCTTTGTCCGTTTCGTGCTTCGATGCACACGGGTCATATAAACGCTTGAGATAATTAACAGCGACACTTCAATTGACACTCT
>BOPN01000816.1:287657-292657 GCA_017312705.2 Penaeus japonicus
TAATTTCTTAAAGTCAATTTTACCCAAATCGAATCAAAACGATTCTTGTACCAAACTATCACTGCTTTTTATCTTGATTTCTTCGAAGCATCTATATATAGAACACTAAGATTTATTTCAAAAGGAGCAAATCTTTTGTTTTTTCCTTAATCAGTTTTCACTCTTACGATTCACCAAGGTATCATTGTGTTATCATTCATCTTACATGTTTTGCAGGAATGAGTGTTGCCTTTTCAATGTAGGAGTGCCTGTATGTGTGTGTGCATTAGAGCGAGAGAGAGAGAGAGAGAGAGAAAGAGAGAGAGAATGAGAATAGGGTGTATAAGTAGACAAAACTTGTTTCATTGTCTCTTTCGATCTCTAGTGTCCATACTTATAATTCATCTATTTCTCCAAGATTATAAAACCATCTCCTGAAAAATTCATATCTAAAAAGAAGAAGAATCTAATTTTGTCATCATAATTTCCATATACTTTTTCACATAAACTCACTGTAAAGGCAGATCCAGCAGGTGTCCAGAGGGCCATTCGCCTAATAAAACACCTTGTCAGGAGTATGGGTGTCTCTTGATTAAGAATTCTGTGGCAGCAAGTCTCGAAAGTGACCAATTATGGCAATGTGGGACTTAGCCGCGCCACGAGTTTATAACTGAGTGAATGAGATGTGATCTTCAGCATCGTAATGACAGTCACATGCTTTCAGACGATACTTACCTTCGGCCAGACACTAAGCCGCCAAAATTAGGAAGAGGGGGTAGAGGTACAGTAAAACAAGATGGATCTTTTTTGCGTTTTTCTCTCTCTTTTTATACCATCAAGCTTTTTCATTTTTTGCAAGAGTTTACCTTTTTGGCACGAAACACATATATTTTTTTTTTACTTTAATTTATGGAATCTAAAATGAATGTTTAATCCCCTTGTGTAAATAACTTATCTTTACCTTTTGAAGTTGTATCTAACATCCTATGTAACACTTCGCATAACCCCCTGCTGTTATTCAAACTACTACAGAAAACCACCACGAATTTGGAAAATTAGTGCATGCCCCATATATCTTCAGTAATACTCTACATTAAAAAAAAAAGTATATTGGTATTTTGGTATGATAGTGAAGTACATTAGACCTTTTTGAAAGTACATGTACCACATATTGATCAAGTTTGTTTTTCTAGTATACTGTATCTTTGGATTCATATTACCCATTTATTCTATGTCATATCTGTGAAAATCGTTGCTATGTACATATGACTGTTACGTATATAAACCGCATGGACAAACTGGTTGGTTGGTAGAGTGTTATGGCGACTGTGATGAACGGATTTTCCCATTTCAGAAAAATCTGTCTCCTTCGAAAAATCAGTTTCGTTCAGTGACGATCTGCCAGATTTGAATACGCCGCCTAAGCAACATGTTCCTGCAGGTAATGGCTTTTCCCCTCTCGTTCCCCTCAGAGAAAAATTCGGACAGTGTCTCTCTCTCTCTCCTTCGTCCTTCAATTTTTGATCTTGATGTTTGTTCCATTTCCTCGGCCCCTTATAATTGCTAATGGAAAGGCAATGCGCGTGACATTTTAAATTAAAGAACCATGCATTGTCTTGTACTCTGTGATCATTTGACTTCCATGGCATTTGGTGTATGTTTCATTTCTGTTCGTCCTGAAAGTACTACACAAGTAGCTGGAATAAGCTTGGAGTGCCTTAATTTTTTTTTATTTTGTTCAAGCATGGAGAATGAACAGGGATTTGTGTGGTTTGACTTTATAGTATATATTCTTTCGTTGTTTTATAGTTATAATAGAAGTAACAGTCTTAGTTCATTCATAATAGATAATATAGGAAGCATCTGAGTAATTCTAATATGACTGCTCGTTTTCTATATGCTTAATTTACCCATTTTCTTTGACTAATCCGTTTTCTATGACTGTAGCCGAGAAACAGCCTATCAAGCCAGCCATCAAGTGCTCCACACTCCCCAGGATGTCCTCGCAAGGTAGGTGGTGTCACTTCTAATTTTCTCGTAAAACATTGCAAACCTCTTAAAACCACAGTTAATCCAAGTCTGTATCACGTGTAATATGTGATTTTATTGCTGTAAAATCATATATAATACAACTGCGTTCAATCGCATGAAATCTAGTTTCATTACTGTTGTATAAAGAGGCATGTTTGCATAAGTAATTATTAAATTCTTATCTATAATTGCTTGTTCATATTTATTTACGGTATCTGCCAAAAAAAAAATTAATAATATATAGTTATACATAATATAGACTTGACCTAAATTTTGTTACCAGGTACCATTAATTAAACCTTAAAAACAGTCGTATTATATATTTAGCATTATTTAGTACCCGAGGGACAGGAAAGGTATCTTGCATGCCCGTAAACAGAAATTTGTGTTTTCACCAAGTAAAACGGAGAAGATATAAATTACCATAAGGGATATGCAATTATAAATCTAACCTCCATGGTCCTATAAATTCTATTCCAGTGCATGCAACATGTGAAAATTATATCTAGTTAATTATAGCTGTTTCTCTAGGTGAAAACACTTCAGGAAAGTAAACAGTGTAGATGAATAACAGATAAAAAAAAAAAGTCATATATATACTGTAGGTAGAGGATGAGTCACAGTTAATAATCATGGATCTAATAATAGCATAGTTAGGCTGAATGCTATTAGAAGTGCATGGACATTAATAATTATGAAGATGTCATGATAGGAGCATGTCCAGTTTTACCTGACATTTGTTACGTCAATTCATCTGTTATTTTTTTGTGCTTTCTATCTAGCTATCTGGTCTCTTACAACAGTTTATTATGTTCCATTTTCCTTTTCCTGCTTTGTGTTTGTGAAGTCCCACCTGCGCATGCCTGGCTCTCTCCTCCAGTGCGCAGGCGCGAAACCAGACGCCCCGTGACGTCACAGCCAGGTGCGATGTGCCGCTTTAACGTTTTGTTTTTTGTATATTTTAGATTTAGAGTTTTGTTCTGTTTTTGTTTTTTCTTGTTTTTATGCCTTTCTTGCAGATTTTTTTCCCCCTTTTCTTACTCCCTTTGTGTTGTCTTAATGTGTCGATATTAAATTCAGATCGATTTACACATGGGAGAGTCTTAATGGACACAATAAATCGAATGTTTATTTCTGTTTGTCAAGTTACTAACAACGAAGCTTTTAGTATCTCCATAGTGACTAAATATGCTTTGAAGTGCATTTCTTTGCATGATTAAACCCATGAGTTTGTTGATACGAAATAACTAAAGACATTTCCAGCGAAGATACACAGAAAATCTCTTTAAAAATTACGATTCTTGTCAAAATAACCGAACGAGTCGTAACTCAGCGAAAATAATGGGGGAATGATCAGTTTTAATCCAGTTTTCTTTATAAATCTAGTGTAGAAATCATGTTTTTTTAACAGTTATTTAAATATAATATCTTCTCTTCTTCGTTTATTTTGTGAATTTATTTGTAAATTAGTCTCGATATTAGTATATTGGTGACAATGTTATCACCTTGTTAGCATGTGATAAAGTTTATTCCTGATAATCTCTTTAAATACGATTATTTTTAATTATGATTATGTTTTTACTTATAATTTGATTATGATATATTTATTTTTATGGATAGCATAGTTATTATAGTTTACTTTATTTTCTTATGTTTAATATTACAAAAATATAATCATTTTATAGTAGTGATGATGATGATGGTATATCTATGAGCTAATAAAGATTGATTTGATGATAACACATGATTGGTATTATTGTTGTTTAGGTTATTAGTAATATAATTATTATTATCATCACCATCATCATCTTTATTATTATCATTATTTTATTTCCTTCATGTTATTATTATTATCATGATTTTATTTCCTTCATATTATTATCATTATCATTACCATTTATTGATAATCATTATTATCATTGTTATCATCTTCATCATAATCACACCATTATCATCATCTTATCATTATCATCATCATCCTCACATCATCATCACAGTTACCATTATCATCATCTTCATCATCACACCATTATCACAGTATCATCATAATCATCATTATCACCATCATCATCTTCAACATCACATCATCATCACCACCATCATCACATCATTTTTTTGTTATTATTAGTTTTATTATATATTATTCTCATTATTATTTTTACTATTCTTTAAATAACTAACGTAATGCTAGTGGAAACTCTATGTAATTTTCATTCTTTTTGGTGTCATGCTACTCACAATTTCGTAATTATTACATTTATTTTTCTAAAAGAGAAATTGTCATAGATTTCGATTTTCTAAGTCATTGTCATTGCTGGTGAAAATAACTTCGAAACTGAAGCATAAAAATTTATGAGATGTTTTGATTATTGGAAGATAAAGATTATTATAATGGCGATATTTTCCCTTTGATTTGATTGTGATTGTCAAAAGAATGAGGACTCTCTTGTACCAGTTGTTTTGTGAATAAAATCATGAGTTTACAGCAATTTCAGGGCACTGATTGTTATCTACACAGAGAGAAATCAAAATAACTGTAGGAAATAAAGAACTTCAAAAGAAAATACCTTTAATATATATTCTATAAAGCGAAAAAAAAAACGCACCAAAGGAAAATGTTATCATATATTCTTTAAAGCGTCAGCAGCCACATAAATATTGTCAGGGAGGGCAATATCGGCGGTATTTTCACCGTTCCGTCAGAAGAAAAAAAAAAAAAAAGAAATACAGGAAGCCGTGACGTCACTTGTAACTAACCTAATCCCCCTTTTTTTCTCGTTCTAAGGTTCTGTCATCCCATGTGAGTCTTATTTCTAATTTCCCCTCTCATTCCTTCCTTTCTGGGATTTTTATTATCTATGTATATTGTTACTAAAAGGCGTCTGTCTTATTCAAAGCTGCTGGAATAGTATCGCCGCCAGTACTATTCCTATGATTATCTCTACCGTTTTTATTTGTCGATAAATTCTTTAAACATGATTTGCAAATGT
>BOPN01000816.1:312657-315157 GCA_017312705.2 Penaeus japonicus
AAGAGAAAGGGGAGTGATGGAGAGACAGAAAGAGAGAGAGAAGAAGAAGAAAAAGAAAAAGACGAAGAAGCAAAAGAAAAAAAAAAGAGAAAAGAAAAGAAAAGAAAAGAAAAAAAAAGAGAACAGAAGAGAAATTAAAGAAATAAAAATTGAAAGTCTCCCTGCTTTTTATATTTCTCTCCCATAAGTCTCTGGATAAAAGACAAAAGCGAATCACACCAAGACTTTCATGTTCGCGCCATTAAAGTTCTATGAAATCAACTAACGATCTGACAAACAAAGCAAAAGGGAATGGTTAGAGAAATACTTTGGCTTTTTCGCGTTTTTTTTCTTTCTTTCTTTCTTCTTCTTCTTCTATTTCTTCTTCTTTTTAACAAATTCCTGTGTATATGACGGTGTTGCGTGCATTCATGCGTGATTGTGTGCGTGCATTCGTGCGTGTTTGTGTGTGTGTGTATCCCTTTCCCTCCCTTTTTCTTTCTCTTTCTTTCTCTCTCTCTCTCTCTCTTTCTCTCTCCCTCCCTCCCTCCCTCTTTCCCTCTTTCCCTCTTTCCCACTTTTCCTCTTTCCCTCTATCTCTCTTTGTCTTTCACACACCCACACACACATATAGATAAACATTTTTACATTCAGATAAAGAGTGCATTCAAATAATTGTAAGTTTACTATGGAAAACCAGAAATAAATTACTATGAAATAATGAATCAACTTCATCATATCTGGTTTCTCCCCAACAGCAAGACAGTAGCAGACTTAAAGGCAAAATTCCCGATCCTTCAAGATGGTCTCAAAGGACTTATATCAGTAGAGATGGAAAGGGCAATTAGCGAAGAAAAGTGAGTTCTTTGTGGTGTTTTTTAACTTCGAGAAATATTTTTTGATTTTACTGTAGTGGAGGACTTGATATCTCCAATGTGGGATTTGAGGTATCAGATCCTGTAGTTTTTTTGTTTTTTTATGGTGTAAGAAAGATATATGAGTTTTAAAAGGACCTGAAGTAAATCCCATTTCTTTGTTATATTTTTAGAATAGATAAGACCATTATATAAACTGGTTTTTCTTTCAGCTTGATTGTCACTATTTAATCTGTATTAATGTCTAAATCCTATTTAAGGGAAGTGCAGACATGTAAGGATATTTGATATCTTCTTGTATTTCAGCTACCAGTCTCAACAGAGCATAACCCCAGCCAGCAAAAATGGATAATAGGACATTATGATCTGTGCTAGGAAGTGTGCATTCCAACTGATGGATTTACTATCTTCTTCAATGTTTTCTCTCTTCCTATTTTACTTAATCTTATTATTATTTTTTTTAGGTTCCTTAAGGAAGAGCCAGACAAGCTAGAAAGTGCACTTCGACGATGCAAGAAGCTAACCGGTACTCTGGTAACGCTGAAGAGGTTAGTGAAATAAGGGCATTTATTGTCCTATGTAGAAATCACAGCAGATGATATATAGTTCATTGTAAGAGAAGGAAGAAAGGAAAATGAAATACTGAATTATTGACAGAAGAATAAAATGAAAGGGTGAAAAGGAGGAAGAAAAAGTGTGTGTGTGTGTGTGTGTGTGTGTGTGTGTGTGTGTGTGTGTGTGTGTGTGTGTGTGTGTGTGTGTGTGTGTGTGTGTGTGTGTGTGTGTGTGTTCTTGTGTAGATATATGGATAGGTAGATATTCATGTATTTTAGAGTATGGATATAACAATTGCTTTAGAATATCCATTCACTACTTTAAAGACAGATGCTAAGAGTGCTGAAAGGGATGCTTGTTAGTACGCTTTCTTAGATGTGCTTCATGTTATGTATGAAATAATATTGAAGTTCATTTCACTGGTAACAGACCCAGGGATAAAGTGAAATCAGTTGATATACCTAAATTTATATCAAATTTTGGAAAATATGTTAATCATAAGAGTGCCCATCCAGAGCTGTAATATTTATACCCTTTATATCTCTATCTGAAAAAGAAAAGGAAATAGTAGTTAGGGAAAAGTGATTGTTCTCTTCACCTAACTCTTAAAGGATGTATGATCTAACAACCTAACACAGAAATGCACTAAACTATCATTTATATCTACTCTTATTTTTAAAAGGTGTATTGGTATTTTTGCATTGAAATATTTTTGCATTAAAGATGGATTATCCTTTTTTTTTAATCTACAAGTCATAGGGCATCATGAGACTTTCTTCAGGAGTTAATATTCTCACACAAAGAGACCTAATGACTGAATACCATCCATTGTTAATGATGCCATCCATGTTATGACAGACTAGCCGCATGTTGATCTATGTGAGATCATGTTAGTGGAAGTCTGCTAAGAAAAAATTAACTAGTGATACTAAAGGTATCATTTGTAGGCTTGTTTTCATTTGGATGAGTTGTGGGTTAGTGGCAATGCTGTGGTTTTGATCCCAATAGCTCTGTCAGCCATCACTTGCATTATTTGCCGTGTGTGTCAATGTTCTTTTCGATAAGGGACCCTACAGCTGACATATAGTTGA
>BOPN01000816.1:351266-356266 GCA_017312705.2 Penaeus japonicus
ATATATATGTATGTATATGTATATGTATATGTATATTTATGCTCATCTCATATTTATATCTATATTCATATCTATATACACATGCATATATATGTTGTATTAGTTTATGAAGTCTTGTATTTGTCCATATGAAATGATACAGGTATATAATTGTCCCCAATCTATCACAGAACTCTAACTTTGCACATGGCATTAGTTTAACATCTGGCTTGACCTGATATGATGTGAATATTTTTTCTATATTTTCTATAGCTGAGTTGCTTCATTTTTGGCATTAGTGTGGCATCCTATTTCCAATTATGCAAATATGCCTATGTTTCTTTTATCAACCTTCTTCATTATTTTCAGTGAATATTGGTGCTATGTATCTTTTTTTCACATACTTTTACATTTTGCACATATCAAGGAGGGCTGCTGAGGAATTTCTAATTCATAATATTAAAGTCAGTGAAAGGCTGTCATTTGCTAATATTGACAATAATGTTAAATCATTTTTGGTAAAATTGCTTCCATAAATTTTTAAGTAAACATTAAGGATCTCTCTTTATAAATCTTTGTCTATTTATCACCCTCTCTCTCTCTCTCTCTCTCTCTCTCTCTCTCTCTCTCTCTCTCTCTCTCTCTCTCTCTCTCTCTCTCTCTCTCTCTCTCTCTCTCTCTCTCTCTCTCTCTCTCTCTCTTTCTCTCTCTCTTTCACTCTCTCTCATTCACTTGTTTATTGTCTCTGTTTGTCTGTCTGACTCTCTCTCTTGAATTATTTAAAAAATTGACTTGTTTTGGAAAAGGACACTTTTTTTAATGGAATTTTGATCTGCACATCTTATAAAAGAAACAAACAATATGATATTATCATTGCATATATCATTGAATCATCATTTTATGAATTTCATCATCATAGGTATTCATTCCAAAGATTATTGTTATTTGCTTCGCAGCCATAAGAAACATGTTTTCTAACCTACATATATATTTATGTTATCTACGCTACCTCGTTTTATAGTTTATTGGTATTAGGATTTGATTTTTCGTCTTTTCTTTTTATTTGTTTTGATATTATTGTTTATGTTATTATTACCATCATTTTTATTATTGTTGTTGTTATTATGATTATTGTTGGTTTTGTCATAATTTTTATTATTAGTTTTATCATTATTGTTATTGTCATTATTATTAATATTATTATCATCATCAAATTTTGTTCTATCATTGTTACTTGATTATTACCTTTGTCATTCTTTATCAATATCAGTATTGTTATTATTATTATAATTATCACTATTACTATTATTATCTTTATCATTAATATTTCTTTATTTCCATTCATATTTTCAATTTTTTGTTGTTCATTTTACTACTATTATCTTTATCATTTATTTATTTTTGTTTTTATTTTTGAAAAATATCTTTATTGCCATTTTGGTTAATATTACCTCATACATCAAGATCAAAGTTGTAGTTCCCTTCGTATCATTACCTCATTTATCATTACGATCCTAATGAACTTCTGGATACCATTGTTGCACTTCTGAGCGTGTTCAGTATACTGCAACAGGCAGACTCTTCAGACACAGATCTCAAATGGATGTTACGGCATCTGACAGCCTTTCCTATACTTTCTCTATTAGTTTCTGCAAGAAGTTGTTTTTTCTCATAAATATTTTCTAATAAAAGATATATAAAAAAGTTTTTGATGTAGCCTAGCAGGTAATTAGATAATTTACACCTGATGTCATCTATGTCACGGTTCCCACTGGGTCAGTACTGTAACAGGAGTGGCAGCTGCGCAAAAGGGCTGCCTGCCGACGGGCTTGGGTTCCATTGCACTTGTGGTCAATCTCCCCGTGCTGGAAATGATGGATTTAACATGTATCTGCTCATAATAACCTATACCCCTCCCCACTAATGTTGCAGGGTGGTAATATAAAAACCATACAGTACATATCACTTGCCGAGGATGATGCGGTCATAGCAACCGAAATATCTATTGTTTAGGCAAGTATTGCACGATTTTGATATTAGCTTGTTGCTCTCCTAAGTGGCGCTGGTCCTGTGCCAGAGTTAGAATGGTTCCAATTTTTCTTGGATATTGTAGTCATTCTAGTCATTCTTCAACTAAGAAATGTACAAGAGAAAAACCAAGTTGGTTGTGAGAATTCTGTTTTACAAACATTGCCTCTTTTCCCATTTAACAGTGATAGTATTATTATACTGGAAAATATGTAAAATGATACAATATTTCACTCTTTTGTATGCTAATAATACATCTTTACAAGGGATAGCATATTTTTTATGTATTAATTTAATAGTAGATGCATAGGAACTACAGCCCTTCCACATAGGAAATAAGACCCTTTGTCCTATTCAGAGATTTCACATAAACACACTAGTTCTCCAGACATGTTGGGAATACCTTCTCATAAAGGATCATCATTGGAATAAACAGTCAGTTGCAGTTCTCAGAAAAGGAGCTATAAGTTTCAAATAAGTATTATGCCATCAAGGAAAAGGGCTTTCGCCACTTAGGAAGAAGCAAGAGTTATAGAAAAATAATTGAACCAAAACCTCTAGAAAACGGAAGAGATAACTAAGACGTAGAGATGGCACTCTCCTCGCATTCCGTTACAGTCATCGAGCTCACGGCATTTTGATGAGTCATCATGACTTTTAATATGGAGACATGACTGATACAGTGAATCTTATCTTTATGCTTGCAGTTAGTATAAATAGGTGTAGGTCACAATATCAGTTGACACTCTGAACCTGACACCCCTCTGTTCTGCTTACAATTGAATGGATCATCTGTCATCAGCTTCCAACAACTTAGTTTTGTAAATGATACTTGGTCCTCTACCTACTATTCTTTGCCTCTCTACCTATCTGTTTGTCTCTCTTTCTCAAAAAAACTCTTTCTCTCTCTCTCTCTCTCTCTCTCTTTCTCTTTTTCTTTTTCTTTTTCTTTTTCTTTTTCTTTTTCTTTTTCTTTTTCTTTCTCTTTTTCTTTCTCTTTTTCTTTCTCTTTTTTCCTTTTCTTTTTCTTTTTCTTTTTCTTTTCTTTTCTTTTCTTTTCTTTTCTTTTCTTTTCTTTTCTTTTCTTTTCTTTTCTTTTTCTTTCTCTTTCTCTTTCTCTTTTTCTTTCTCTTTCTTTCTTTCTCTCTCTCTCTCTCTCTCTCTCTCTCTCTCTCTCTCTCTCTCTCTCTCTCTCTCTCTCTCTCTCTCTCTCTTTCTCTTTCTCTCTCTCTCCCCCCCTCTCCCTCACTCTCTCTCTATATATATATATATATATATATATATATATATATATATATATATATATATATATATATATATATATATGTATATGTATATATATATATATATATATATATATATATATATATATATATATATATACATATATTATTATATATATATATATATATATATATATATATATATATATATATATATATATATATATATATATATATATATATATGTATATATATATATATATATATATATATATATATATATATATATATATATATATATATATATATATATATATACATATCTATCTATCTATCTATATATATATATATATATATATATATATATATATATATATATATATATATATATATATAATTTTCCTCCTCTCTCTCCTCTCTCCTCTCCTCCTTTCTCTCTCGCTTGCTCTCTCTTGCACTATTTCTCATTCTTACAGATTCTCAAATAAATATGATACAAAATATATATATATATGTATATCCACACACATCCACCCACACATCCTCCCACACCCACAACACCTACAACACTCACACTCGCAGTTACACTTGCACTCACATCCACATTCACGCTCGCACTCACATCCACATTCACACTCACACTCACACTCACACTCACACTCACATTCACACTCACACTCACATTCACGCACTGACACACACACTGAAACACACACTGACACACTTGCACACACACACACTCGCACACACACACACTCGCACACACACACACACACACACACACACACACACACACACACACACACACACACACACACACACACACACACACACACACACACACACACACACACACACACACACACACACAAAAGCATTATATGCCTTTGTATTTGTGTGTATTTGCATTTGCACATTATGATAAACCTGAATGATTTCATTTTCATTTTCTAACACTAAGCACTTTAGTTTGAATGTATAGGGACACAAGCTACAAAATCACATCCTACTTATCAATTTTGCTTCATAAATTTCAAGAATCAAATAAGGTTGTTGGTACTTTGCTGGTGAACAGGTCTTTTATTTTTCTTTGTCACTTATAGAACTTTTTGAAATGAGGAGGTGATTTCTGTAATGAATTTTCAAACCTGTGTACTGCCTATGTGTAGGTTTAAATGTGTAACTTTCTGATTTGGTGATATAAATGTTTGTTTGTATTTTGGTCACTTGTGTTTTCTTTTTTATGGAGAAAAGAAAAATGACATTCATAATGATTTAAGTTCTGAACCTGAATGAACATAACCGCCAGTGCAAAGGTTCTGCATAATATATATATATTGGCCCATTGCTCGATGATTGTTTCACCCAGAGCACCCCAGTACCATTTACAGCTTGAATACACCCACGTTTCGACAGTCTTGTCACCTATAGCACGCCTCTCTCATCCACGACAGGCTTGTCTCTCTTACCCACTGCATGCCAACACTATTCACACATCCCTCAGCCTTGGCATGTCTTTCTGTGCAACTCATGAATATATTCATCTGATTAATTCCCCCTTCAGTCATTAAAGACAGGCATCATCAGGGGCATATCCAGAACCCTATAAAATCACCACTCACAACATGTCCTTTTTCTTTGTGCCTTCTACACCTTCATCTTTTCCATAGCATGTCTATGATTATCTTAATGATGGTACACACTTACACATTTCAAGACAATGCACCTTTCATTAATTGCACCCACACAGTGGCTTAGCCCAGGAGGGGG
>BOPN01000816.1:366266-371266 GCA_017312705.2 Penaeus japonicus
ACAAAGCAACTGGGGTTTTCCTTTCATTTTACAATGGTGGTAACGTGATATAAAATGAAAATGAATATGGAATTTGTAGCACAATCTTTGTTTTAATATTTCTTTTCATCACAAAGGGACTGTTTGGCCATCAAAAGTTTTTTTTAATATCAAACCAAGTCTGTAACGAAAAAAGTAACATTCAAAATATCCAGATGGTATTCCTGGTAAAATGCCTCAATCAAAGAAACTGGTGGTAGGCGCACATCAAGTGGAGAGTTTTCATGAGGACAGAAAACACACCACAGGTAACCTTTGTCCCCTTCAAAATTGTTGGGGAACCGTTCAAAAAAAAGGAGAAAAAAAAGGGGTTTGGTCGATACGAGACTGGGTATGCGAGATCTGCCGCGATGTACCATTTTGCAAACAATTTCGAATGGGACAGATAAAGTAAACGTTTATAAATGGGACACATGAACTGTTCAGAAACATGTAGTTCATCTTCACAAAGTGGAATTATCCTAATGACATTTGTTATATATATATATATACATATATATATATATATATATATATATATATATATATATATATATATATATATATATATTTATATAGTGCCATCTTTGTTTCCTGTAATACACTGTAAGCGCCTACAGGTTTAGTGGGTTGGTTAAGCAGTCGTTCATGTGTTGCATGTTGAAATATTTACTTTTGTAGTTGATTTGCACAACATTACACGCATTGTTTTCTGTTTTGATTCTGTTGTTTAGAATGAATGTGCATTGCTGATTCGCTGTACCCGTAGCCAGCAGCAGGCGCAGCAGCAGCAGCAGTTGAGGTGCATTGGTGACACAGCATGAGGGTGTCGCATGCCTATTTTATGTCTTGTGATATAAGAGTTGCTAATATATACATTATTTCCTTTGGGTGAGTCAATGCCGGCTTAGTGCACTGTTTTATGACTTTATTACAGACTTTTATAGATCTAGCTTACTGAACAATAATACCATTAACAATATTACTAACAACTTTCAACAAGAAAAGCAGGTTAGTTTGAGAGTCTGAGGGTAAGTGTATGCCCTGATTTGGGTAATGTTGCGCCGGTTCTTGACTCCCCGTGATGCTGACCCGACCTGACCTCACTCTTCTTCCTGCAGCAGCCCGGTGTTGTCGCGGGCCCTCACGTGGCACCCGCCGGTGTCGGTGCAGATGGACAACCGCGCCTTCGTGCAGAGAACGCACTCGACGCTTTGTTAGACGAATTGCAAACCTTCGCAAGGCCCCCATCTGAGGCAGGGAGCCGCAAGAGTAGCATCGATGTAACACCCGCCACACCTCTGGCCACTGCTGCCCCGACCAGCCTCACTGTCAGTTCCGCCCTTAGCACTAATACGGGCGTCAGGCGGCTGCCGTCCTTCCCCAGTTCTGACTCCCAGTCGTCCCCAGTCAAGACCCCCGCCTCAGTATTTCCTGGGGTGTCCAGCACACTCCCCAGGGCAGCAGGCAGCAGCAGCCAGGCGCCCCTGCCACCCCCGCGTGATGAACACCGCCTTAGTGTGGCCTCCAATGCTTCAGCAGGATCTGGCCGATCATCTCCAAGGGGCAGCATTAGTGGAGAGCCGCACCGTCTGCCCCCCCCGCCTCCCCCCCGGACCTCGTCTAAATCCCCCATGCTGTCCCCTTCCTCGCCCATGAGTCCAGCCCCGAGGTCAGCCTCGGTTCCCCCAGGTGGGGTTGTGGCGACAGTGGTGGGCGGCGTGTTACGGAACTCTGAGGGCCGCGAGTTGTATGGTCCGGTGCTGCGGCAACGGCCACCCCTTGGACGAGGCTCGTTTAGTGAGGACTCGACGGCCTCGTCAGCATCCACCAACAGTTCGAATAGTAGCGCAAAGGCTGGGCAGCTGTCCTCTAATAGTAGCAGCACCGAGAGTGTCAACTCTCAGGAAGGAGCTGGGCATCGCCAGCAGAATACTAGCAATGTGCCACCAACACCTCCTCCGAAACAGAGGCAGGAAAACTTAGAAGCAAGACATATGGAGCTACTTAGGCGTCAGAAGCAGTTGCAAGAGCAGTACCAACGCCTTCAGGCACTTCAGCGTTCAGGAGGTCGTCTCGCTCCAGCCAATGTGGACCTAAAGAAAACAGGTAGTGAGAGTAACCTGTCGGCACGCCTAGGTCTCTCCCTGGCACCAGTGTCACACGGGTCGCTCTCCAACCTAGCTTCGTCCCCCTCCCCCTCCCAGTCCCAGGCCTCTCATACCAACACCCTCCCCAACCCCAAGACCTCCTCATTAGCTACTGTGGGCGGGGACACGCACCTGACGACAAAACGCACTAGTGGTGGCCTGGTTGAAACAGATATTCTCTGAAGGCCCTAGGTCCTGTCACTAGAACGAGTATGGAGGAAGACTCTCCTTATTCATGAGAATAGGATATGTAAATATGTAAAGTTTATACATACAAGAAACTGCCAACAGAGAGACTAAGGGAAACTTACCATGCAATATACGCTTTATTTAGGACTCATTTTGCGTCATTTGACAAAACATAATTTTTGTCATGGTTATTTCAAGGTTTATCTATGTCATTAAAATCAAAAGACTTTTTGCCTACCAAACTCCTTGATCAACAAGAAGATTTTAAGGATAATTTCTTATCTGATGACATATAGTTCCAAAAAAGGTGGACACAAAAATGTTGCTCAAGAAACAGGATGCTGAAGACAGCCAACAGAGGAGTGTAATTGTATGTTATATTTGGTGTACTATAATGAGTGAGGAACAGAAATTTCTGTCTGAATATAACATGTAGTTATAGTCCTGGCAAAAGGATATATAAGCAACGCTAAAATTGTTTAAAAATAAAGGTGTGCAAGTCTATGATCTTAAGCCAACTTTGTATGTCTGTATATTTAATGAAACAACTGATTTGTATTGCATACTCATTAACATTTGGAGTGTGTGTGTGTGTGTGTGCGTGTGGTAAAATCAATATTTAGAGACCATAATCATCATAGTAATAAAGACTTCATCAAGTGTAGTTTCATAATTACAGTGCTGATTTAACAAATGTGGGTATTGTTAGGTTGGTGTATCCACACAGTATGGCACCCACAGGAGCGAAGCATATCAGGGTCCTGAATAAACTATGTTATATTAGTCTAACCACGATATATGTTTAAGTGTCATATTTTTACGAAATAATCTTGATTCATGGTTGATTTTCTCTTTCGAAGTATTTCACTTGATATCTATTTTATAGCTTGGCTTTGGGATTAATAGACTTGCAATTAATTTCTTTACTCTCATGAATGATGACAAGAAAGTTTCATGTAAATAGGTTATAAAACTGCACATGTTTATGTAATTGATACTGTCAATTGTGTAATTTTATTTATTTGTCTTTTTTTGTGACGATGTTGCGCACAATACCATTGTCACAACTTAAATTATTGTTATTAACACTACTGGCCATATTTTAAAGAGACATCAAACTGGGCAAAGTTATACATAGAAGCTGTTTTTTTTCCTCTCTCTCTTTTTCAATGATTTCTTCGACATTTCAGAAATAATTGGATTTCTTCTGTATATGTCAGTCTGTATTGGCACACGAAAGAAGAAGAGAAAAATATACTATATAAGTTCATTGATTATAATGCTTAGACTTTGGTTACTCGAGCTTTCATTCCCAGAAATGGAAACCTCTCGGTGAAATCTTCCAAAAACGGTTAAAAAATTCTGGTCTCGGACTTTGCTCAGTGAGAAAAAAAGGTTTAGAATGTGGCCAAATTGTGGTCCTTGTCACCTCAGTCACCTCTCTTGAATTCGGATATCCTCCCAAAGCCCCCCTTTTAGAAGTGAGAGACAACACACACACATACCGTTACTGCAACGAGGGAAATTATAAAAAATAAAAAAAAGAGGAATTAGTTTTTAAGAACAGAACGGTATCAGGATTGATGAGAACTGACTGTATCATTTTCATTCACTGTATGGCATCTGCACTATGGATCAAATATGTGAGTTTCAAGCCTTTTTCTTCTGTTTTTTTTTTTAGCATTTTGAATTGGTACGGACAATAAAGAAAGAATTAGCCTTTTTTTGAGTTGGGTGTTGATACCATAAGCATTAAGTATGGATTAGTATTTTGAGTTCTGGTGTTAATACCAAGAGGATTGTAATGAGTTAGCCTTTTGTGTTGGTTTTGATACCTTAGGAATGAGAGATAAGTTAGCATGTTATGAAGTGAAGGAATTTAAGAAGTTTCAAGTTTTTGTAAGATTTGGGTTTGTTTTGAAATAGTATTGTTGTTACTATTATTATCATTATTAGTATTATTGATTGTTTTTATTACATTGTCATTGGTATTACTGTTATTAATGACTTTATTATTATCATTATTTTTATTATTTATTATCATTATCATCATTATCATTATTATTTCTGTTACTGTCAATGATATTATTATAATCAATATTACTATTACTCTGTTACTATGATTATTACTAGAATATTTATTATCATTATTATTATGATTTTTTAAAATTTATTATTATTGTTATTATTTTTAGATATATTATTTTTTTTTATTATTATTATTATTATTATCATTATTGCTATTATCATTACTATTGTCATTATTATTTTGTCACAATAGATTTTTTTATTGTGTGTAGGAACAGTTAATAGATTCCGTGTACTATATGATTTATCACTAACCATGCATCAGATACGTTATCATTTTTTTTTTGTTTAATTGGGTAATACCAAAGATTTCAAAAAATAATAATGGGAATTATAAAGGATTAGAAAGGATATTCAGAATACATTAAAGCTTTCAATTCCATGCCATGAATCTGTTTCAATAAGTGCCAAAATTCAGCACTTTTTTTTTTTTTTTTTTTTTTTTGTAAATCGAAATGAATTGATATTTTCAATTTATATCTACATGGATATAACTTTATTTAGATACGGTATACAGTTACTGCATATGCATTTACATATGCATATGCAAATGTA
>BOPN01000816.1:381266-388766 GCA_017312705.2 Penaeus japonicus
TTTGGAAAGTTGAGTGTTTTCCTTTTGTCAGCTTATCATTCTTCGCCCGTTCCCCCTGCTGATATAATTTTCTCATGTGTCCTCTATTTTCTTACGTGTCCTTTATCTTACTATTCTCTTATTATCTATTCCCTCATATATTTTCTCTTCATTCTTATCCTTGTATAGTCCAAATGCAGTAGAAAAAGAAACACTATGACAAAGGCGTGCCCGCTGGTTCGTGAATAGCATTGACGTCCTCTCTGTGTGAGACGCGTCGTGCAGGGAACTAAAAGTCTTTTCTTTTTACAGATGGTCTTATTCTTTTTTTATCAAAGTTCTCGTTAACTACAGATAAAGTATTTGAGAGTATTTTGAGAGAGAGAGCTGTAGACTCCTCAATTATCATTATCATTACTTCAATCTCAAGCATATCCACAAGTGTGATCGAGTTGCAGATATGAAGAGACGTTCAATAATCATTTAAAAAAAAGAAAAAATGCGGTATGGAAAGACGCCTCGACCACTGACGCTCCCGACCCCCTTTCCGGAGCTCCGAAGACCGGCTGGCGCCCGGAGTCCCCCTTCAGGAGGCGAGGAGGTCCTGGCCGAGATTCTCCCGCACCACCTGGGCAGGGCAGCTTGTGATGACGTGTTAAGCTAAACCTGGCGCCACACGCACCGGGCCGACGACACTACGAGGCAGGGCTGGGGCGGCCGCACAGCGTACTTGTCGCCGACTCCGGGTGACTCTGTGGGCCTGAGTTGGGGAGCGAGCCTGTACACACACACCAGTACCAGAGTACGTACACGTACAGCACCAGCACGCACGAATAAGCGTACGTACACAAGGAGTACACAGTAGCAGAGGGCAAAGAACATGACAGTGACGAATGGTGAATAGCAGACTAAGACAAGAGAAAAAAAAAAAGAAGTAGAAATGGAAAAAAATAGACCGAGATGTTATTTCTAATTAATGATTAACAATAAAAATAAGCCATAGGTTTTAAAATAATATATGACATCTCAAGCTAACCAATACAGATAGATAGCTTTTACATGGGAGTCAAAGAAAAAAAAAAAAAAAAAAAAAGAAAGAAGAAAAAAAAAAGAAAATATCATAATTGAGACATGGTTTTTCAGATGTTCGCATCCCACGTGACGTTACGTCTTGAGAGATGGATCGGGTGAATTGAGGCTGATCTTCTGGCCGTGCAAGACAAGAGGTTTTCTGGAAGGATTTCCCGTCTTCTCCTTTCCTCATTTCCGAGCAACATGGCCGGGCGGATGGCGTTCGATTGGTTAGGTTACGTAACCAAAATGGCGACGAAGATAGCGCGCGATGACGTTGACTTTGCCGTTTTAAGTGGTTGGAAGTCACAAAAAAAAAAAAAAAAAAAGAAGAAGGCAAAGCGTGATGATTATAGCTTATTGCCGCAGTTTTTGTTGTTGGTGTTTGTTGTTGTTGTTGTTGACGCAGCCTTGAACACTGGATGAATTAGTAAAATGATGACTAAATTAATAGGACTTCATGTACGCCTTCTGGGAGATCTCGAAGTTCTTGATTGACTTCCGGACATCATCGAGGAGGGAAGCGGTGCGTGAATCGGGAATGGTCTTGCGAATCACGTTGCTTCGGATGCCACGCTCAGCGAAGGCCATGCGGCGGGGACGGTCTGCGAGAGGGAGAGAGAGAGGGAGAGGGGGGGGAGATTAGAAATACATTTTGGTATATATAAAAAGGAAGGAATGTCATAATCAGATTAAAATAAGCTTCGAGTGTTACGTTATAGGAATCGAATTATTCTGAGAGGAAATAGAGTTATATGCTGGTACTTTTGCGAGGAAGAAAACTAGAATCTATAAATATGAATGCTATGGAAATAGACTGTACAACAAAACTAAGAAAAGTCTGCAAATCATCCGAATTTTTTGCATTTACAGAGAGAAATATTTAGAATATGAGAGAGAAAAAAAGAGAGAGAAGGAGAGGGAAATTCCTCATTGGATTCCACGGGAAAAAAAGTAGATTCGCGTTTGCAATAAATCATTTCTGGATAATTATAATAAGGCTACGTGACGTGACCAATGCAAATTGAAGTCAGAAATACAATTAACGTTGACTGACTTTGAATCGAAGCTAAGAGGTACAATTAACGTTATCTGACTTTGAATCGAAGCTAAGAGATACAATTAAAGCTGTCTAACTTTGAATCGAGCTGAAGAGACCCAATCAACTGTACATCTCCACTCACCACCACTCCTGGTGTCCATGTACTTGACCATCGAGCTGTAGTAGTTGTCTCCGTAGTCCCAGTTGTAGTCGTAGAAGCGGGGCTTGCGCCTGTTCCAGTGGACGAAGAACTTGGGCTTCTTCTTGGGTGGGGGAGGAGGTGCCTCGCCTTCCACGGGGGCATCGGCGGGGGCTTCGGCGGGAGCTTCGCCCTCAGGAGCCGCCGGGGGTGCTTCTGCAAGAGGGAGGAAAGAGCATGAGTCTCGGCGCGCGGGAAGCCATCTGGCGGCGTCGGCTGAAAGCTACTTCGAAGGGAGGAAGAAGCGCTGCCAGCCGCGCCGCTTACACTAGGATCCGCTCAAGCTGGCGGAGGAAGCGAGGTAGCGAGTGCCTGGCTTATGTTTATGTGCTTGTATGCCCGGCTGGCTAAGCTGTGTGTTTCGTCTCTCTGCTACGGGCATGAGAGGGGTGGGGTGGGGGTGGAGGTGTGGGTGTGGGTGTGGGGTGGCCAATGGATTTTTTTTTTTTTTTTTTTTTTTTTTTTTTTTTAAGAATTTAGATTACTTTAATCCTGTATTTATTTTTATTTTTGCGTTGACTTTTATATCTTTACCGGATGATATTGTGAAACAAAAATAAAACAATAAATGGAATTCATGCATAAAATAAATAGAGAAATCTATGTACATTGATCTTGTATTTCAAATAAATTTCATAAATAAATAAAACAATTGTCATTAGTATAAATGCAAAGCGTTTATTAGCTTTGAACAATAAGGCCATTTCGTTAGATAAATATTTACTGTAAACGATCATAAATCACTTTAAATCATTATCTAGACTTAAGGATAACTTTAAGCTTGATGAAATAAATAAAAAAATAGTGCTAATATTCTTACTAAAAAGTAATAAAGTCAAAAAACGAAACGAAAAGAAAAAAGAAAAGCAAATATCAAATAGCGTAATGCTAAGTTCTAAAAAATATATATACAGAAAGAAAATACAGCGATATGTCAGCACTATTGCTAAGGCAAAACTAAAATCTAAAAATTACTACTGCTACGAAAATATACTTTACAACAAAACTAAGAAAAGTGTGTAACTTATCCGGAAAATTTATCATGCATTTAGAGAGAGGAATGGTTAGAATTGGAGAGAGAGAGAGAGAGAGAGAGAGAGAGAGAGAGAGAGAGAGAGAGAGAGAGAGAGAGAGAGAGAGAGAGAGAGAGAGAGAGAGAGAGAGAGAGAGAGAGAGAGAGAGAGAGAGAGAGAGAGAGAGAGAGAGAGAGAGAGAGAGAGAAAGAAGGAGAGAGAGAGAGAAAGAAAGAGAGAGAGAAAGAAAGAAAGAGAGAGAGAAAGAGAAAAAGAAAGAAAGAAAGAAAAAAAGAAAGAGAAAAAAGAGAATTGAAAAAACGAAATCAAAGACGGAGAGATAGCCACAGGGGAACAGAGACGGAGCAAAGAGTGAAAAGACGTGACAGAAAATCATGAAAGAAAAAAGAGACAAAGGGTGTCGTTTGCAGCGAGGCAGAGAGGAGACAGAAGTCTCTCCGCTGGCTTCGTCTCTCCTGGTTGCCCGCAGCCATTTATTCAGACAGCAGAAAACGTGACATTTTAATGTTAAGTTGAGCTATTGACTATTTCTTTCAGGCACAAGCGAGCAGCGTCCTGGGCAGAAGAACCCTCGGACACTTGCCATGTACCCGGCAAGTCCCGTGGCCCAGGGACCTTGCCTTCCATGTTCGCTAAATGCTAAAATGTTTTTGTTGTAAGCGAGCAAAGTGTATGTCTCTCTAGCATGTTGACTGGTAACGCCACAGCCTCTAGCGACTGGTGAAACACATTATTAATGAGCTACGAAGCATGCTGGAATGGAATAACCTGCACCGAGGACACAAGGGGCGCTAGGGACACCGCGGCGTCTATGCCACGGGTCCTCCACAGCAGCGCCTGGCTCGGTGCGGTTGTTCTATTCCCCAAATGTGCTAAACGGCGTCTCAGGCGGTGCGAGGCGCTGCCTTTAGCCACGGTGCACTGAGACTAGTCGCTAAGAGCAGAGAGCTGAGCCTGCTGTATGTAGCTCGACGGCCGTCTGGCTACTACAGCTAGTGTAAACCACAGTCGATATGTTCTGGACAAACTATCTACTGTCGGATACATCTAGGACAATTAAAATAGCAAAAGAAGGCTAGAGCTAAGGGCGTGGGGCACGAGGCGCTGCGTCCCCAGGCACAGGGCCGCCGGCACAACCTTCCGTGGACGCTGAAGTCTCCTCGTCGGCGGCAGGGGGGGCGGGCTCCGGCTGGGGCTCCGGCTCCGGCTCCGGAGGTGGAGGGGCTTCCTCCACCTTCTCGGCCTTTTCTGTCTTCTTGGACTTCTTCTTCTTCTTCTTGTCTTTATTGGGAAAAGGTTTAGACACAATAAGTCAGAGGGGCGGGGTCACACCGGCCCCAAGATCCTGACAGCCACCTACCTCACCGATACCATTTTGCTCTTTGTTACCAACACTTAAACGAATAGTCTTCAAACTGACTCACAAATTTTAAAAAAGGAGAAATAAATGTCTAGTAAAAGGGTCAAATAAACCAAAAGAATAAAGGTATTGATTACAGAATTAATCATGTAGGTGACAACACTCAATCTTTTTCATCTACATTTCAAAAAATAAAAATAAAAATAAAATGTTCAAAGTCCAAAAAATGAACAAGGTGCCATCTCTTAGGTCTAAAATGGTTACGGAATGGTGGCCTGGTATCTAACTCCCCCCCCCCCCCTCCCCCCCCGTCGCTAAGTCTCCCCCCCCCCTACCCCCCTTCCCCCCCTGTAACCCTAACCAAGGCAGGCACTTTTATGGTAACAGTTGTCAACCTGCCATTCCCCTCTGTGGCCTCCCTCTCTCGCGATTATTCTCCGGCCTTATTTTAGCTCTCCCTCTTTCCCCTCTCTCCCTCCCCTCCCCCCCTTCCACGCACTTCTTCCTACTTCTGCTCTCTCGATTATATCTCTTTCCCTCCTTTAGGTACGTCTTATGCCAGGCACTGTGTTTTCAGATGGCGTCTCGGACAATTATTTTCTGTTTATAACTTCCATGAATGAAGATGTTCTTAATAATTATTCTATTGTAAAGCTATTCTTGAAAAAAAAACTTTGGTATAACCTTCCGTTACATTATTTTCTAAATAAAACCCCACTAAGTACCATTCGCGTTCAGAGTAAAATTAAATATACCGTTTTCATTACGGAATCTATCATATTTATTTATAAGATATAGTGACGTTGTATCAGATATCGAACGGTTCCACCTAAAGAGAACCGGGAAGACCTCGTGGTCACGTGGTCAACTTGGGTCTATTTTTAGCCTGTGACAGACCTCGGTCAATGTAGCAGATTTTGCACATTTTTGGGGGGTTGCATGGCTTTTCTTTGAATATGGAGATCTATTCTATAAAAAAAAATGGCCATTCAGTTCCATTTATGTAGATTGATCTGTGACGTTCCACATTTACTTTGAAGATTGAGTGATGTTCGTATTTTGAGGAATCAAAGTATGTCCATCCAACTACGTGTTTCTTTTTCCGAGGAACTGTAGCACACTGCAATACTTCGTGTTTTTTTTCTAATAAACGATTTTAATCATGTAAACTAACTCATTCGCAATATGGATATTAGAAAGGAACTAACAACAAACTAGTCCTATCACTAATAATTACTTTTCTTTTAAGAAAGTAAAATTGCTTTTCGTATAAACAGACAGTGCACGTATAGAGTCAAGAGCCACATGTTCAATGGTACCTTTGTTCACTTTTTATGACTTCATCAATTGTTCTGAAGTAATCTACAGGTAATTTAATTCACAAACACCCAATAAGTCACCTGTATGATTAACACACATAATATACACTGAAAACATTACAATAGGGCAAACAAACTTCATATGTCAAAAATAATATTGAAATCATATAAAAAAAACAGCTGAAATAAGAAGAGTTAAAATGATTAGGCAGAAAAAGCAATTAGATAGCCGTTATGGATATGCAAATGAGTTTGGGATGAAGTGAAACCCTTATGCAGATAATGGTTCTAATTGGTGATGATTCCGATTGCGTTGTGATGACAAGAACGGGTCGTTTTCTCTCTATGAAAATCGCGCCTCTGGTTATTGTATTATCGTCATATGCAAAGACAGAGATAGGAGCTTGAACGTATGATGAAAGAAGATTAGCAGACTGGGAAATAAAGTCATTATTGCAAGCATTTGAAGCATGGATTACATTGATGTACACATAATCTGAAGAATATTCACTGGAATTACGTTTCCACTTCTGTTTACTCTGGATTTTTTTATTTTTCTTTCTAAAATTTATAGAAAAAAAAGAAACCTTGTTCTGAATGACACAAGACACTGCTATCAAACGGCGCACACGGAATGAACACAGGACACTGATTGACTCTCTCAGACACTTAGGGATCACTGAAGGGCTCTGAAGGAACCCCATCGGCGCGGGAGATCCTTCGCTTCTCCGGGTGTTCGGGGCTCTAGGGAACTCTAACTGAGCGAGGTACACCGAGGACTCTTTTCCCTCGGCAGGACCTGAGATGGAGGGATGCTTCAGGAGGATTCGGTCGGTCGCGGTTAGTCCTAACGGAGACAAGCAGCGTCTCTGATCGAGTAGGCGTCAGCGTTCAGTAAGAAATAATAAAAACAAAGCAAAGAAAGAGGAACGGGAAAATGCAAACAAGTGAACCACTGAGATGGGAATGAGACACACTGGCGGAGTTCGCAGGAATCAGCGGAGTTTGCGACTTGAAGAGGAGGAGTAGGTTGTAGGAGCGGATGCCTACCTTCGTCACCGGCCATCTTGTCGTTTATAGAGAAGGAGAGCGAGAGTCACCACACCCACGGGCTACCGCGCCCCAACTGCTTGCTGCTGAGTACAGGTGGCACGGTATCTCCTCGTATTCGGCCCTTGGCGGCTCTTCGGCAGTTGGCTGGCACCTTCGCCCGGTCCGCCTCTGGCGTTCGCTCACCCTTCGGGATTTCATGGTTTCTAAGGCAACGCTTCCTTCTTTCCTAGTGCTGCTTTGAGGACTCAATCAATGGAATATGTTATGACGCACTTGCGAGCAATCAGCCGAGAAAAATGACAAATATCGTCCGAAAGACAATAAGAAAAAGATCGAAACACTGAGAAAAATGGTGTTGGCAGGTAGCGGGGTTGTATGTGACACCATCCCGGCCTTCGGGGCGCAGAGCGCATGCGCAGGTTTATTTCTGCCCACGCTCCATG
>BOPN01000816.1:393766-399188 GCA_017312705.2 Penaeus japonicus
AAGGCGAGAAAAAAATCGCCTATTATCAGCAGACCTTTAGTGTATTAATAAAGATTAATGATTACTCTTGAGAAACAGTTGTTATTCATTAAAAAAAAAGTTTGGATTAAGTATGAACTAATTTTCAAAAAAATACTAATACGCCTTTTTCGAGATTATTATTATCACCCTTTGATGGTTGTGTCCTTATTACCTCTTTTCTTTTATTTTCATCATTAAGACAAGATTAAGTCTAATATCATACTAATTAATCTCCCTTTCCGATCAGTTCCTCCAGTTATGATGACTAAGAAAATAGACATTTGAACACTCTTCCCTACAGCATGTACTATAATACAACCTCCATTTAGTATACAGTAGCCTATCCTTAGAATAAAGTTGATACTCGTTCTTGTACACTGAGGCTTGGAAACACGTGTTCTCGCCCAATATAGCTCCCAGCCGTATTATGATTAAACTATTTAAATGTGTAATATGGACATCCCTCGTATAATAATGATTAATCTATTGAAATGTGTAATATGGACATCCCTCGGTATATACTATAAAACAACCGGTATATAGTACGCAGAAGGTCATTCCTCGAGGACAGAGTTTTGGAAATCGTGTTCGTTGGCGTCTGATATCTAGAGTATCATGTTATGATGACTGGTCCTTATAGTACGTAAATAGATGAACACCCTCCATTAGTCTGCGCCATAACACAACCGGTATATAGTCCTCACAGAAGCCTATCCTTTTGACCAAGACCGTTACCCGCGCCTGTCAACTGAGGTGTTCTCATTTTTCCTAAAATAGACAAGTCTCATTTATATTACTATGATGTCTAGTAGAAGAAAACGTGAACATATACCCCTCAATGTGTACCATAACATCACCGGTACATAGTACGTAGAAACATACATATACCCCGATACCCCGAACCGTTACCCACGCATGTCCACAGGCCCTTAGAAACAGGTGTTCTAATAGCCCTCAAAATAGACCGAGTCTCTTTATTGCTCGGGGAAAAAAAGGGAGAAAAATACAAGGTGGCAAAATTTGTGGCTCGTGGGATGAATTTTCCGCTTCGAGCTAATATTATTTCAGAGCTTCCAAAAGGCAACGTTTCCGAATATAACTCGTAGCTCACCGGAGTTCCTTTTACATCATCTTTGCTTATAAACATTTGCAGAAGACCGAAAGATAGTATTAATGAGGAGGGAACGAAATAGATGAAATATTAAGTCTATAAGCATGAAGAAAGGGTCTAAAGAATAATATCATTCGTGATAAGAATAATAATAAATTTGTAGAGATGGTTTAGGAATAGTTTTATTTTTGTTTATATGGGAACACAAAATGTATATTTTTTTCTTTTTTTTTTTTTTTTTTTTTTATGCTCTTGCTTCGTTTTGTCTAAAACAGTTTTTTCTATGTATTTGTTTTGACAGTATTTATGATACGAACAATAAATTTTCAATTACACATGAGGGAACGTACATATAAACGAACGTACATATAAATGAATGAATGTTTGTTTTGTTGTTGTTGTTTTACTGTGCTTGATATTGTATGTTTTCGTGTAAAATGCTTTTGTTTTGATATTTAACTATAACACAAACCTTACACGTGAGAGAATGTATATAAAGTTTCAGAAAGACATTCATTAACTCTCTCGTGATAAACTTGACGATGAACACAAAGAAATAACAAAATTAAAACCTAATTATTTGTTAGATCTGACTTCAGGAACCAATTATTTCAGCTATTTATACCAAAATGTTTTGTCTTTAAATGAATTCAATTATTTTTGGGTTACAGCCTCGAATTTGACGGTTATTTAAGTTATACATTTCAAATTATGAACAAATCTTAACTTAAATTATGTTTAACTGAAATTTTAAATGTTAACATTACGAAGTTAACACAGCTATTTTTTTTATTACTTGTAGAGCATCACTTCTAATAAAGAATATTGATTTAAAAATATCATGTTAGTTTCACTTTCTTTTGATTTTTTACTTCAAAATTATTTAGAAATTTGAGTTTAGCACTTTATTGCACTCATCTGCAAAGAATTGAATATTCCTCATGGAAAGTATGTTTAATACGTGTGCATGAAATGAGATGTGCATGTCTGGAATTAATATGGAAGGAAATCAAGCATATTAGCCATATCAAATCAAATAGATTCTTACATAATGAGTCTTAAAAATAACATTGGGGTTTTAGATTTTTATTGCCAGAAACAAGATGTACATATATCCCGTTTACGTCCTAGAAAAGAATAAACATCTAATGTAAATAAATATAACATTGGATTTTTCAATCCTTCATCATCGTAAAAAAAAAATACATACTTATAAACATCGTTTCATCACCAGAAGAAAAAAATACATTTGGAAATATACAAACACACATAATCTTCAAAATAACTACAAAAAAAATAGATATAATTGTTTTTATAAGAACTTAAATTAACAAAGACACTAAGAAATTCTTAAGTCATGGAATCAGGAAAGATGTAAAAGCATTTTGGCAGAAGGTCTGACGCGTGAGTAAGAAGGGTGAGTAAATGTTGGAAAAAAAGGAGATCAAAAGGTGAGTCACTGTGTGGGGGCGGGTGGGTGGGGGAGGGTGGATGATATAGCGTAGTGAGTAAGCGTAGTGAGTAAAGTCCGAAAGATGAATGAGATTACGAGAGATAAGTTAAGTGAGTGAGTTGAGTAAAGGTAGTAGGACCAAGTGCTAGAGGCGAGTGAAAGTGGAAGGCAAAGCCCGAGAGATGAATAAACGCGGTGAGTAAGTCCCCCGAGAGGTGAGTAACAGCGGTGGGTGACAGGCTCGGCCAAGGGCTATTCGTGGTCAGGGAGGCGGACGTGGCTAAATATAGGTGGCACTGGGACCACACAGGCCAGCGCTCATGACAGCACTCCTGCCCCGAGACCCCGTGTCATCGGGGGTCCTCACGCTCCACGCTCCATGCTCGACACTCCACGCTCTATGCTCCACACTCCACGCTCCATGCTCCACACTCCACGCTCCATGCTCTACGCTTCAAGCTCTATGCTCCATGCTCCACGGACCACACACCACGCTCTACGCTCCATGCTCTACGCTTCAAGCTCTACGCTCCATGCTCCACATTCCACATTCCATGCTCTACGCTACAAGCTCTGCGCTCCATGCTCCACGGACCACACTCCACGCTCTACCGTACACGTTCCACGCTCCACGCTTCAAGCTCAACACCAGACATTCAATGTTCCAAGCTCCACGTTAAACGCTCCACGCTCAAAGTTCCACGCTCAACGTTCCGTGCTCTACTTCAACGCTCAAAGCTCAGGGCATAGGGGAAGGGGGGGGGGCGGAGGTAAAATTCCTAAGAAGGATACGTTGTGTTGCTATTTTCCGTTCCTAGAAAGACTCGACTTCATATACAAAGTCTCGCTGGCGCGTATAAGGAAACAGGAAGAAATTGATAGCAGAAATAATTCACAGTCGATTGATAACAGAAATAATTCACAGTCGATTTTTTACTCATAAGAAATCATAACAACGACATAAAATCTGAACAGAAAACGGAAACTCTATAAAGGGAATCTGAATCGTCATCAGAGACGTAATTAAAACGAAATATAAATGATAAAAGAGACGTAATTAAAACGAAATATAAATGATAAAAGAGACGTAATTAAAACGAAATATAAATGATAAAAGAGACGTAATTAAAACGAAATATAAATGATTAAAGAAAATTAATGAATAAGATGAATAAATCTACAGCTGTGTCTAAAACATACCGATATACCGAGTCGAGAACCAAGGATTCTACTAGGATTACAAACAGGAATGAGGGGCGAGAAATAAGGAATGGCCGGAAGGAACGTAGAGATAAGGAGAGGGAGATAGGGAAGGGGAGATGAGGAAAGGGAGATAAGGAGAGGGAGATAAGGAAGGGGAGATAAGGAGAGGGAGATAGGGAAGGGGAGATAAGGAGAGGGAGATAGGGAAGGGGAGATAAGGAGAGGGAGATAGGGAAGGGGAGATGAGGAGAGGGAGATAAGGAAGGGGAGATGGGGAAAGGGAGATGAGGAGAGGGAGATAAGGAAGGGGAGATAAGGAGAGGGAGATGAGGAGAGGGAGATAGGGAAGGGGAGATGAGGAAAGGGAGATAAGGAAGGGGAGATGAGGAAAGGGAGATGAGGAGAGGGAGATAAGGAAGGGGAGATAAGGAGAGGGAGATAAGGAGAGGGAGATAGGGAAGGGGAGATGAGGAAAGGGAGATAAGGAGAGGGAGATAGGGAAGGGGAGATAAGGAGAGGGAGATAGGGAAGGGGAGATGAGGAAAGGGAGATAAGGAGAGGGAGATAGGGAAGGGGAGATAAGGAAAGGGAGATGAGGAGAGGGAGATAGGGAAGGGGAGATGAGGAAAGGGAGATAAGGAGAGGGAGATAAAGAGAGGGAGCTAAGGAAGGGGATAAAGGGGATGGCAGAACGAGTGTCAAAGAGGTGAGAGAAAGTACAAGATCCAAGAATTATAGAGATGTGAATCAGTGTCCGTGTGGGAGACTAAACAAAAGTAAAAATATTTGTATCTATTTTTATCTATTTTTATGTCTCTCAGACAAAGTATTACTATATGTATCCGAAGCAAATATTGTATCTATTTTATCTATGTTTATATATCTCAGACAAAGTATTACTATATGTATCCGAAGCAAATATTGTATCTATTTTATCTATTTTTATGTCTCTCTGACAAAGTATTACTATATGTATCCGAAGCTTTATGAGACGTATGTAAAAGCATAGAATCTCCTGTTTATCAAGTTTATCAAGTGTCCCCAACGCTTAGGAGAACAGAGAACAAGACAGAAGAACAAGAGTCAGGTAATAAGCTCGCTGCCTCGACCCACCTTGCGAGTAAGCTTCATTGCAAGCTCACCTGGCCAATAAGCTTACCATGAAGGGCTTAACCACCTCGTCCTCACAACGGACTAGTGGTGAAATAAGCACTAAATTGTCCTTAGAGCAGTTGCTGGCATCAACGGCTTAAAAAAAAAAAAAAAAAGTTAAGTGGCGTTGAAAATAGAAAAAAGATTTTTTTTTTCTAGAATTAAAAATAAAAACTTATATCTAAACTCCTAGTCGATGGTCAGAGAACCAAATAGACATCATTTAATTACAATAGACTCCGACTTCATTATCTTTACAAAATCAACAACCCCCCAAAATAGAGAGAGAAAGAGAGAGAGAGAAAGAAAGAAAGAGAAAGCAAGAGAGAGAAAGAGAGAGACAGACAGTGAGAAAAAGAGAAAGAAAGAAAGAAAGAAGTGCACGAGGTTTGTTTCCCAACCTAATCGTTAAAAGGAAATAAGATTAGTTACTTATTTGCTCGACTGTCAAGGGGATCCTGTTTCGAAACCTATTCGAGAAA
>BOPN01000817.1:0-2500 GCA_017312705.2 Penaeus japonicus
AAAAGAGAGAAAAGAAACCAAAAGAAAGAAGAAGACAAAAAAAGAGCCAAAAAAAAGACAAGAACGAATCAAAGAAGCTGTCGCGGGATACGGAAAAAAAAATCCAGTAATTGGTAGAAGGTGTCAGACAAATCATAAAAGAGAAAAGCTGTTTGTATAATCCTGTTGGGGAAGGGTAGGGAAGGGTAAGGGTGTAGGGTGGGGAGAGGGTTAGGAGAGGGTAAGGGAGTGGGGAGGAGGGTTGAAAAGAAATTCTTTATTTGCTAATTATAAATGTTGACAATATTTAATTTCCCAAGGGGGTGGGGGAGCAAAGGGGAAGGGGTAGATTTGCCTCGGATGCAATATTGTTGCGATGCTGACTTCCCCCCCTCCTTCTACCCCCACTCCCCCCCCCCCCCCTTTCCATATGCACCTTTTTCTTTTCTTTATTTCGTTATGTGATTTATTGTTATTATTATTACCATTATGATAATCGTCAAATTTTATCATGACCATCATCATCATCATCATTATCGTTTTTATTCCATCATTAGGCTATAATATCCAAGAAAAATCAAATTCATTGATCAGCGACTGAAAATAGATATCAGTTACTTATCTATATACATGTATAAAAAAAAAATTATATATATATACATATATATATAAATAAATAAATATATATATGTATATATACGTATATATATATATATATATATATATATATATATATATATATATATATATATATATATAAACAAAATGAATACCAAAACACACAAAAACAAAAACCATAAACAAACAAGTACGCAGATCAATAACACAAAAAAACAGTTAAAGAAACAAACACAAATATCAATGATGTCTTGTTATCAAATGCATATCAAAACTGAATCGAAGCAACCGATGATGAAGCAAATACAATAGATTCCTCATCAGTCTCATTCTGAAAAATGTGATTTATCAGGAATGACTTTACTTTGGCTGATTAGCATATATATATGTAACACAACACTGGTGTGGTTTGTGTATCAAGGATTCTCTGGTGGTTGAATCTGTTTTGCAGTGCTGCATCTTTAAGTTCACCATCCTCTATCTCACATGCATATAGACACTATGTGTGTATGTTTATATAAATATGAGTGTGTGTGCGTGTGTGTGTGTGTGTGTGTGTGTGTGTGTGTGTGTGTGTGTGTGTGTGTGTGTGTGTGTGTGTGTGTTTATATATATATATATATATATATATATATATATATATATATATATATATATATATATATATATATATATATATATATATATATATATATATATATATATATATATATATATATATATATATATATACACACACATATATATATATATATATATATATATATATATATATATATATATATATATATATATACATACAATTTCTATCCTAAAATAGATATTATAAATATTGAGCCTACAACGTTCGGGGCAAGAGAGTGCTGTGACTGAGGCGAAAGAAGAGTTGAAATGACATTTAACTGACGTATGGGAGGAAGGCTGAAGGATAACGTGAAAATGAAGTGAGTGAGGGGATGCTGACCCCTTCCGAATAAGGGTGTCTAGGGAGAGAGGGGTGAGGGAGATAGGAGTAGGGGTGGAGGGGAAATAGAGGCAGAGGACGGGAGGAGAGGAGGAAGGAGGGAGGAGATGAAGAAAGAAGGAGGGGAGGAGGAAAATATAGTGGGTTATAGGGAAAGGGGGGATGGGGGAGGGAGGGGAGAGGAGGGAGGGGGGAGAGGAAAATGGGCATGGGGGTGGAGGGGTAAAATGAGGAAAGTGGAGGAAGATGGGTGGGGACATGAGAGAGAGAGAGAGAGAGGGGGGGGGGGAGAGAGAGAGAGAGAGAGAGAAACAGACAGACAGACAGACAGACAGACCAATAGACAGACACACAAACAGACATAGAGAGGGAAGTGGGAGAAGGCAAAGGGAGGAGGGGGGAGATGGGGGAAAGAGAGGGAAGCATGCCATAAGGGAGGGAGGGAAAGGGGGAGTGGGGGTGAGAGAGGCAGGGGAGATAATAGCGAGGTTTGTATGGTTTGGCTTTGCAATGTAATCATTATAATTACATCATATTTCATCTTATTTCATTTTAACTTATTTCATATCAGGCTGTCTTGTTATATCGTATTTAATTTTACTTAATTACTATTATTTTTCTTGTAATGTTTATCTATATTATCCTTATCATCACTATTATCATCATCATTGTAATTTCTATCTTCATTATCATTGTCATTCTTCGGAAAAATACAATCTATCCTTAAAGCTTTTTATTAATTCGCATATTGATATCAACTTATCATGCCATGTTTCTTATATACCTATCATTTCTATAAATCCTTTTTCCTATTACCATTTGACAGAGAGACTCTTATGTTGATCCATCATGACATCCATTCAATATCATGTCTATGTAGATGTAGATCTCATGACAGAAAAAAGACAGTATGAGCTTTCCCCGAAGAATATTAAACCA
>BOPN01000817.1:40000-42500 GCA_017312705.2 Penaeus japonicus
GTCTGTCACTCGACACATGCACGCTCACGAACAGACATATATGTAGGCACCAATTAGCAAGCGTGCGTGTGTGCCTAGATAACGCACACGTTTGATGACTCTCACGCACTAATGGTTAATAAGTAACTTCTTAATAGAGGATCTTTAAGGAAGCTTCAAGGAGTTGTTTCTTCTTTTCCCCCTTGTGTCTGGGGCCGAGTCGCTGCTGCGTTGGCGTGGGTTTATGTGGTTGAGGGAACAAGTGTGTGCTTGTTTGTGAGGGTGTGTGTGTGTGTGTGTGGGTGTGTGTGGGTGTGTGTGTGTGTGTGTGTGTGTGTGTGTGTGTGTGTGTCTTATAGGTACAAAAATCATAATAAGTTAGCCACAGTTAATGAGGATGATAGATATATTGACGACAATGATAATAAAGATAATGATACAACAATAATAATGATAATTAAATAACTATCAACAATGATAATGATAATGATAATAATGATACCAGTGAAAAACGATAATGATAATGATGATAATGATAGCAATAATTATAATGATAATAATAACAATAATGATAATGATAATAATAACAATAATGATAATGATAAGAATAATGACAATGATAATAATTGTGCTAATGACAATAATGATAATGATTGTGATGATAATGTTAAATAGGATAACTATAACAATAGTAATGATAATAGTTATATCAATATCAATAATGATAATAAAATAAACAATAACCATGATAATGATGATAATTATAACAAAAACTAATGATGATAACAAAGAGGATAACGATAGCGACAATAATGAAAATAACATCAACAAATAATGATAGTTATGAGAGTAATGATGAGGTCGATAGCGACAATAGGAATGATAACAACAATAATAAAAACGAGAAATAGCAATAACACAAACTATTCCAAGAAACAAATAAAATAACAACAAGCCATTTAACATAAAAAAAACACATTATCTATCACGGAAATAACTTGAGCTCGTTGTCTCTAACCTATTTCCCTCTTTTTTTCTCATCAAAATAAAATCACATTGTTATGCAGGTGCGCCTCAGGTGTTGCCAACATAGGCTTTGTCTTTGCAGGTGCAGTGTGACCAAGTCGGAGGAGGTGTGGGAGAGGGTGTGACTGATGCATTGTTGCCAGCGAGGAAAAACCGGGTGGAGGGCGGGGGATGGGGCGGAGGGTGGGGTAGGGAGTGGAGGGTGGGGTGGGGCTGGGGGAATGTAGGTAGAGGGGAGGGGGTTAGGTAGAGAGGGAGGGGGGTGATATGAATAATAATAATGATGCTAGTAAGAATGATAATAAAAATATTGATAATAGTAATAATGATGATGATGAAAATGAAGATGCTAACAATGATGATAATGATAAGGGTAATGAGAATGATAATGATCGTGATGATGATGGTAGTAATGATAATAACAACATCAACAACAATTGCATCTGTAATAATGATAATAACAATGATGATTAAAATAATGATATCAATAATAATAACGATAACAATGATGATACAGATAATACTAATTATGATTATACTAATAACGATATTGATGATAAAAATGACAGAAATAATCGTAATATCCGTGCTAATAATAATAACAACAAGGAGTATGAATAACAAAAATAACAAAATAATAAAACGGATGATAATAACAATCACCATTCCTATTACGATGATAACACAAATAGCTCACTATGAGAGAGAGATAAAGGCAGCCGCTAATACGCTCACGTGTCTGCATGGGCGAAAGAGCCGCCCTTATACGCCCATGGTAGCTGGTGTAGTGTGGTAGTAGCGTCTCGTGGTATTGTGTGTGGTGTATCTTGGGTGTGGAGTGAGTGGTATGCTTGTGGTGTGTACTATGACGTTGAGTGGCATGTATATGGTGTGTCTTGTGTGTGGTGTGTCATAATTTTGATGTGATGTGTGTGTGTGTTGTACCATGTGTGTGTTGGACATTGTGTGCGTTATGCAGTGTGTGTGTGTGTATGTGTGTGTGTGTGTGTGTGTATGTATGTGTGTGTGTGTGTGTGTGTGTGTGTGTGTGTGTGTAGTGTTCTATAAGCGTGTCGTATTAATAGTTTGATGTGCTGTATGTGCGTTCTACCATGTTTTCGTCGCTGCATGTGTGTAGTCTGTCATGTGTGTAGCGTATGTGCAGTGCATGTATCAATAGTTTGTATTAATAGATTGATGTGCTTTGTGTGCGTTCTACCATGTCTGCGTCGCTGCATGTGTGTGTGTGGTATGCCATGTGTGTAGTGTGCCCATTGTGAAGGCTACGTACATGCCTCGTGACTCGGCCGCAAACACACGTTTCACTGTGATGTTACTTTGCTCTGTTGATTCTGTTCTTCGTCATTCTCTCTCTTTCCTTCCCCTCTCTTTCTTTCATCTTCTGTTTGTTTTTGTTTGTTTTTTTTCTATTTTCTATTTTATGTTCGTTCCGTTGTTCGTTTGTTGGTTGGTTTCTCTGTTTCTTCTCTCGTTC
>BOPN01000817.1:87500-92044 GCA_017312705.2 Penaeus japonicus
ATCATCATTACTATTATCCTTATCATCATTATCATCATTACCATTATCATCATTAGAGTTATTATGATTATTCTTATCGCTATGTTAGGATTGTCATCATAATTATCATCATCACCTTTACAAATTTAATATATATTTTACGCAAGTTGGAAAATCCTTGAAATTCCTCTTATGACTGACGTGTTGCAACATCTAATGTATTGAAGCACTTAGAGATGTTGATGTTAGTGTTATTTACGCAATACGGTTAATTGCATCGGAAGGTGATTCATTCTAAGTGTATAAAATAGTTCACTCTTATCTTCCTCTTACATAGTAAACATTCATACAAATTCATGTTAAAGAAATTAGGACGAAACTATAAGAAAAAAATAGCCTATTTACGTTGGATTTTCCTGTAACTTCCGAGACATTTCCGGACTGTTTTCTTCCACTTTTTCTTGTTATTGAAGAAAAACAAAGGAATATGAACCTCCATTTAATTTAAGTTTTAGTAGAAATTATGATGATGACGTCAGCAACAACACAGTAAATTAGATGGTAATGTTAGTATCGAAAGTGATAACGACAGCAATTAGGATGATAATCATATCAACAATAATAACAACAAAAAACACAATAATATCAATGATGATACCAGCAGTAACAATGACAACAATCACAGTGATATTGATTACATAAACATTGGCGATAAAAACAACAGTAACACCAATAATAACAATAATAACAATCCCAGCAATATCAGTGATAACAGAAAAATAACAACAGCATTGGCAACAATCACATTAACATCAACTTATTGATATAAACAAATAACATCAAAACAACACAAAAACACTCACAAACAACCAAAACAAACAGCAAAGAATAGCGGATGTGTACGTTCTTTTCTCGTAAGTAAAGAATGATTTGTTCTCATTATGAACGGCGAGTGAACCTTGCGGGGAATAATAATAATTCCTGAATGTATAAAAGAACGGATCTATTAATATCAAGAGCTGTTTGTTATGTGGTTATTCTGGTCCGGACTTGCATCACCTGAGAAGACGCATTGGTGCATGATGTACATGAATGCATATACATATGAATATACATGTGTGTGTATATATGTATATATATATATATATATATATATATATATATATATATATATATATATATATATATATATATATATATATATATATATATATATATATATATATATATATATATATATATATATATATATATATATATGTATATATATATATATATATATATATATGTATATATATATATGTGTATATATATATATATATATATATATATATATATATATATATATATATATATATATATATTATGTATATTCACACACAGATATGTTTGTATGCACTTATGTATGTATAATTACTGCGTGTTTTTACTATTGTCTGTATATTTTTTTTCCATGTGTGTATGTGTATGTGCGTTTTTTATGTGTGTGTGTGTATTTGTGTGTGTGTGTGTGTGTGCGTTAATGTGCGTCTGTGTGTGTTTATGTGTGTGTATTTATCTGTGTGTTTGTGTGTATGTATGTGTGTGTATGTGTGTGTGTTTATGTGTGTCTGTGTGTGTAAGTATGTGTACACATGTACCTATAAAATAACTCACAAAGCACATCCAACCCTGCAACACAATCAAAACACCGCCAAACCACCGCAACACACGACCAAAACACTCAACCCAAACACACACAAACACACAGCCCCGAAATCTCCCATAACAAACCGACGTAGTTCTTCCTAATATGGGTGTAAAAGGAAAACCCCCTTGTAATATTCCCGACGGCTCGTGTCTTGTGATTTGTTTTGATTGGACGGCCTTTGTGATATCCGGTGAATGATGTAGGTTTTGCTTTTGATATTATTGTCATTATTGTTATTAATTGTTGTTGTTGTCGTTGTTGGTGTTATTATTTTTTGGGTTGTTGTTGTTATGCAGTTGTTGTTGTTGTTTTCATTAGTGATTGTTGTTTTTGTTGGTATTGCTTATCATTTTTTTATATTGTTATTATCATTATTATAATTTTTGTTATTTTTGTTAGATTGTTGTTGTTTTGCCGTTGTTGTTGTTATCATAATTACTCATTATTATAATTGTTGTTGTTTTTAGTAATATTATCATTATCTATATCATTATTATTATCATCATTACCATTACTATCAATATCATAATCATTATAACTATCGCTATTGTTATTATTATTATCTTTGTCATCATTATTGCCAGTATCATTATCATAATCATTATAACTATCCCTATTATCATTATCATTATCTTTATCTTTGTCATTAATATTGTCATTATCATTATCATTATCATTACTATCATCATTATTATTATCGTTGTTATCATTATGGTTGTTATTGCTGTAGCTGTTGTTAGTGTTACCATTATCATTATTGTTATTATTATCACTGGCAGTAGTTGACGCGTAGATTGTATATCTCACCTTGGCAAAGGTAATCAGAATTCAGTCCCTGTGACAATAAGCTCGCCACCAGCATCCGACATACACATTATGCACATACGCATGCACGTACACACAGACACGCACATATACAAATTACACAAACACAAACAAATACAAATAGGTCTACACACACATACTCACATACACACACAATCAAACAGACACGCACGCACACAAATCTTCCAAGAACACTCCCTTAAGATCAGAGTCTTATTTATAGAAACGCAGGATCTCTCTTACGCAACTTGTTCGCGAGGGCACCATGGTCATATCTTTTTTTTTCTTCTTCTTCTTCTTTTTCTTCTTCTTTTTATGCCACTCCTTCTCTCGCAAGTGTTCTGTCACCCTTCTGTGAACTCGACACCTTGCCAACACTTTACAGAGAACGTGTGTAGTGGCGTAATAACCTTGTCCAGGGGCCGAGCTCCGAAAAACCGGTCACTTCTGGATCTCTCCGTACCACGCTTCCTGGAAAAGTTCGTAGGATTTTTTATTTTTTTGTTATTGATAAAATCCCCACACAGTAGGAAAGTTATATGTGTGAATAACATCATGAGAGACTCAATAAGAATATGGAAATGAATAGGAAATATATGGTTCTGTTTCTTTGTTGTTGTTGTTGTTGTTTTTGTCTGCGATTCCGTCCTAATTTTAAAAATAAATGGAAAAAAAAAGGTTGATACACACCTATTGTTTACCTTTCACCGAGCGCAGCATGACGCCTACCTCCACATATCCCCCCCCCCCTACCCCCACCTCTCCCCCATGTACACACTTCCCACCCAAACGCCTACCTAATTCTCTACCCTTCCCATCCTTACCCCAACCTACCACCTCCTCCACCAACCCCACCCCTACCCCTACCCCACTATCCCACTCGAATCCCTCCCCTGACCCCCTCCTCCCCTCCCCTCCCCTCCCCTTACACACACACACAGACGTCGAGAGACCTAAATGCATTAATGAGTTTGTTTACATCACGTGACTTCCCGCTAACGTTCCACTCTCCTCTCTCACATACGGGAACTTCCCCTTCTGCGGACGACGTCATAGGTTGGGTTTCCCCGGGGGAGGGGAGGGGGAGGGGAGAGGGGAGAGGGAAGGCGGTAGGGGAATCCCCTGACGGGTGAAATGGTTCCTTGAGAGATAGATCTGGATAGAGAGAGAGGTCTCAGGGTCGAGGTATAAAAGTTTAGCGTCAGGTGAAAGAGATGAGGTGAGTCCATTTCAGTCGTTTATTTCATGTCTTTGTTTTGGGGTTGTTGTTATAATTGTTTTTGTGACAAGACAAGTATTAATAGCCTTTTATTCCTTCTCTCTCTCTCCCTTTCAGTTTGAAAATATATTTACTGCGATGACATGCACTCTGAAATGGATGAAACAAAAGTATTACGTATTAATTGTTACGGAAATACAGTTACTGCAATTTCATAAGAGCACAGTATAATAGATACTGGTTTCATATAGATGACGTTGTCATTATTATTATCATCATTATTATTATTCTCATTATTATCATTATCGTTGTTATTGTCATTATCAATATCATTATCGTTATCATCATTATTATCCTTATTATTGTTATTATCATCATGAATCATCATCATTATTAGTGTATTAGCAATAGCCTTCATTTTTGACTGTTGTGTCCATTATTTGTTTTTTGTTATATTTTCTTCTTCATATAAAGGAACGAAATGTGTACTTTTAAATCTCTCTCTCTCTCTCTCTCTCTCTCTCTCTCTCTCTCTCTCTCAGTCTCTCTCTTTCTCTCTCTTGCCCTATCTCTGCCTATCTTTCGCTCTCCCCCTATCCCTCTCTCTCTCTCTCTCTCTCTCTCTCTCTCTCTCGTGACGTCCAAGTATATCTGTATTGATCTGCCCTCCGCGATTGGTTACAAATCAGGGAAGGCTTACTTTTCGAAATCGTGAAAGATGCAGGTCAGACGTTCAAGTATTTATGAGCGTTGCAACGTTTTCCCGCCAACGTGCGTTAGACTAGTGCCTCTCATGCAGGGACTCTTGGAGGCAGGAGTGCTGACATATTT
>BOPN01000817.1:167138-172138 GCA_017312705.2 Penaeus japonicus
TTAGCTATCATTATCATTAATGGTTTTTTATCATTGTCATTTTTTATCCGTTCTTAGGGTAGGGGGGCAGAGGGGAGGAGGGATAGGGGGAAGAGGGGGAGGTGTGGAGGTGAGGAAGAGGGAGGGAAGGAGGGGGCAGGGGGAGGGAAGGGGAAGGGGAGGTGAGGATGAGGGAGGGAAGGAGGGGGCAGGGGGAGGGAAGAGGAGGTGAGGAAGAGGGAGGGAAGGAGGGGGTAGGGGGAGGGAAGGGAAAGGAGAGGTGAGGGAGAGGGAGGGAAGGAGGGGAAGGGTGAGGGAAGGGGGAGGCGAGGGGAGGAAGAGGGAGGGAAGGAGGGGGTAGGGTGAGGGAAGGGGAAGGGGAGGTGAAGAAGAGGGAGGGAAGGAGGGGGAAGGGGGAGGGAAGGGGTAGGGGAGGTGTGGAAGAGGGAGGGAAGGAGGGGGCAGGGGGAGGGAAGGGGATGGGGAGGAGGGATTGGTGAAGGGAAGAGGGTCTGGGGAAGGGGAAGAGGGGAGGGGAAGGGATAAGGGAAGGGAAAAAGGGGTTAGAGAAGAGAAGGGGTTGGGCAAGGAAGGAGAGTTTGTATGTTTTAAAGTATTGTTTGTTTGTTCGCTTCTTTAGTCTTTTGTTGTTGCTATCGATAGCATTAGAAAGAAAAAAATCATGATGATCCGATGATTACACACACACACACACACACACACACACACACACACACACACACACACACACACACACACATATATATACATATATATATATATCATATATGTATATATATATACATATATATCACTATCATTTTTGTTGATATGGTTATTATCATAATGACTATTATAGTAATGCTAATGATAAGATGACAATAATCACAATGATGACAATAACAATAGTTGTTAATATAACCATTAGTATCACTATCTAAGCATTGGTTACCTGGTAGTGGTATTACTAGCAATAGTATTGTAATTATCATTATTGTAATTTTACCATCGTTAGTATCATTAATTATACTATTCTTTCTATCGGTATCATTATCATCATAATTTTCATTAATCACAATATCTATGATGATAATGATAGTGATAATAATAATAATAATGATAATAATAATAATAATAATAATAATGATAATAATGGTAATAATGATAACGATGATGATAACAATGATAACTATAATGATCATATTATTATTATAAATATCATTATCATCACTATTGTCGTTATTGTCCTTGTTATCATCATTATCAAAATCATCCTTCCAGTAATAATCGTAATGATAATATCAATAATTACAATTAAGATAACAATAATACTAATGAAGAGAGAGAGAGAGAGACTCAGCTCATAGCTCATCACTCGGACGCCAAGTGTTTATGACAATCATGTTGCGGAAAATCCACGGCCATAATCTTGTCTATTCCATGGGAAATCCTCTGTCAACCTCAGATGGGCTTCGCTGCCATCGTGTTCGGGGTTTCCCTTCCTCCCCCCCACCTACTCCCTCCCTTTCCCCCCAATATCCCCAGTCCCCCTCTGCACCCCTCGTTGCTCCTCTTTCTTCACCCCCCTTCACCCTTTATTTAATGTTTGTGTTGTTGTTGTCTTTTTTAGGTTTCTATTCTTTCTTTTTTTCACTCTCACCCTTGCCAGGTTTTCCCCTCTTTTCCCCTTTATCTTATCCACCCCTTTTTGTCTTATATTCTTCTCTTGAACTCCCTCTATCTATCTCTCTTTCTTAGTCTCTCCCCTCACCCCTTCCCCTCTCCTTTTCCCATTCACTCACCTTCTTTCTCCCTCTCCTTACACCCTCCCCCTTCTCCTGCTCTCCCATTCACTCACCTTCTTTCTCCCCCTCCTTACACCCTCCCCCTTCTCCTGCTCTCCCTCTCTCACCCTCTTTCTCCCCCTCCTCACCCCCTCCCCCTCTTTCTCCCCCTCCTCACTCCCTCCCCCTCCCTCACCCTCTTTCTCACCCTCCTTACTCCCTCCCCCTTCTCCTACTCTCCCTCCCTCACCCTCTTTCTCCCCCTCCTCCCTCCCTGCACCTCCTGCCCCCTGCCCCCCCCCCTCCCCCCCCCCTCCCATCTCCGAACACACTGATATTTCGGTTTATCATCCTAACGGGCCACTACCGCTGCGATAACCAGTATTCGCTGTTATCCTGCAGGAAGACCACGTCGCTGACTCTCGTAGGTAAAGGTATGGCGCCCTTTGTGTTTTGTTTTTCTTTCTCTCATCTATCTATCAGTGTTGTTATTGTTATTATTTTTTATTATTATTGTTATTATTATTATTATTATCATTATTATTATTATTATTATTGTTATTATTATTATCATTATTATCATCATCATCATCGTTATTATTATCATTATCATTATTAAAATAATAGATATTAGTATCATTATCATTATTATTATTATTATTATCATCCTCATCATCATCATTATTATCATCATAATAATAAAAATGATGATGGTTATTATTATCATTATTACTATTATCCTTATTGCTATTGTTATGATAATAGTAACAATCACTATCAAAATATTATGATTATCTTTATAATCATCATCTTTATCATTGTTGTTTTGTTGTGCTTGTTATCATTTTACCATGATTATTACTATTACCATTATTGCTCTCAGCAATAATTATCCTATTCTTATAATCACCATCTTTTGCTTTCATTATTACTATCGTCATTACTATCATTATTGTTGTTCGCACTCTACTATTATCATCATTATCACCATATGTCTATTTATCTATCATTCGTCAACATATATATGATCGTAGTTTTGTTAATGCTTTATCTATTTTATATAATTTTATTTATTTGTTGTCAATTCAATTTCGATTTTAATTTATTTGTTTTGTTAATCTATTTGTTTGTTTGTTTCATATTTCGTGGTACGATTTCACATTTGCATATTTTTTCGCTTTGTTATTATAATTGCTAGCATATTTAGTAATTTATACTGTTTTTAGTCATTCGTTTATGTTAATATAAATCTATCCATATGAAAAATGCCAGTAAAACAAAAACAATAACAATATCAAACATCAAGAACAATAAAAACAAACAAAAGAAATGAATTATCTTCTAATAACAAACACAAAACCAATTACAAACAAAAAAACAAAACATGTGCGAAGTAAGATAATAACAGCAACAAAAAATAAAAGTAGTAAGAAAGACATGATGGAAAATAATATAACAAACACATAAGAAAGCAGAAAATATAAACAAAAACATTATCACAAATTGAAAGCAATGACACTCACAAAGAACAACAACAAAAAACAAGCATAGGCATGAAAACAAAAACAAATACATATAATAAGACGTAATTACAACAATGATAAAGAAAAAAACACACTAACATAAACAACAACATAAAAACAACCATAACAAAACAAAAAATGATAAACATCGACAAAAACAAACAACAACAAAAATAACAATAACAAAAAATTAAAACAAAAATAAGAGTAACAACAAAAAACAAAACCATAACAAAAACAAACAACAATAACAAAAAACAGAGCGTAACGTACGTACTCGGAGCACAGGATGCAACATGCTCCACCCCGTTTAGGTGCTACGTTGCAGCCGAATTTCCTTGCATGATGCAACAAGGCTTCGGTGGTCATGGTAACCCTTTCACATGGAGGGTGAGGGAGGGAGGAGGAGGGAGGAAGGAGAGGGGCCACGGAGGGTGGAGGAGGGTGAGCAGAAAGTGGGGAGTAGGAGGGGGGTAGTAGGGGGAGTAGGGGCGGGGCAAGGGGGGGGGGGATGGACATACGTCGCGGCCGCATTCCGTGTTTCTGCGAGACTCCATAGAATAGACGAGATTACGTCATGTTAGAGAAATTAGAAATTATTCCGATGGTTAGAAACGATGATCAACTAAACGAAACCTTACTGTTATATCTAATTAAAAAAGATAAAACGAATAACGACGTGTTCGACTCGTATCTGAAAGCAGACGTTGCAGCTCGGTGTCGTGTCGGTGGGGGTTGGAGGTGGGGGGGGATGGGGAGGGGAGAGATGGGGTGAGTGAGGGGGCCAGGGTTGCTACAGCCAACTGCGGTCACCATGTCAAGGATTTGTGGTAAACTCTACGGGGTTTCATCACCAGCTTTCGATTGGTGTTTACAAGCGGAGTTTGTATATTGACTAGTTTTGAGCGGTTTGTTGTGTAGTTAGGTAATGTATATTTTCATCATTATTTTGAAAATATTTCAGGATTATTGAAGGTTTTTTTCACTAATTATTCGTAAATGTAGGTCAGTCGCAATGTGGAACACTAACATTAAATTGCGTAATACAGCGAGCGCTCTTGCACCGACCTGCTTCTAAAAGTTATATATAAACTTGATCTATGCATGATGCTCAATTAATGAAACTGTGATTTATTGACAGCATATTTGTTTCTAATGATATTCGTCCAAGATTCTCTGTTTACAAATATAAAAAATCTTCCGAGTTGATATCTTTAGCTTATGATTTCACAATTTTATTTTAAAAAATCATTGATTTCTCAGCAACACAAAATATATAATAACAGATTATCAATGCCGCTTGCACCATCTGACTGAAATATCAGTCAGATCCTGTGATTCGAAAGCCACCTGACTGACTGTCATCTCATTGGTGCAAACAAACTGCGTCCATTAATTTCTTACAAAGGTATTGTTTGTCACGTTTCTAATTCGTCAATGACACAATAAACATGACAAAGAACAGTTAGATGAGCGAATAACGGACGCATTTGCACCAAGGGAGCCGAGATGCCAATCAGGTGGCACTCGCATCACAGGACCTTCCCTCACCACGCGTTCCAAAGTGATGACGTCATAGAGCCGCTGAACCGCTTATCAAGGGACGTAAACATTACGCCCACGTGATAAAGTAGTCCGTACATTCTCCCGTCTGGTTACCTAAATCGGTTTCATATCTTTTTCCTTTTAAATATTATGGTTCATATGTATTTCA
>BOPN01000817.1:177138-192138 GCA_017312705.2 Penaeus japonicus
GGTGTGGGGTGGCGTGTGGGGGTTGCGGGAAGGTAAATCGCGCTCTGATGGATTATATTGTTGTTGTAGTTGTGGTGGTTATTACTGTAAGCGTCGCGCCTCGTGTACCTCTGGCCTGGCGTCTAGTACAGTTGCAATAATGCGAGCACGAGTTCTTCCTCTCCCCCCCCCCCCCCCCTTCCCTCCTTTCCTCCCCCCTTCTCCCTCCTCTCTCTCTCTCTCTCTCTCTCTCTCTCTCTCTCTCTCTCTCTCTCTCTCTCTCTCTCTCTCTCTCTCTCTCTCTCTCTCTCTCCCTCTCTCTCTCTCTCTCTCTCTCCTCCCAAACCTACAACCCCCGCCCCCCCCTCCCCCCAACACCAGTCGCTAGCGCCCGTGTTTATTATATTTTGTTGTCTCTCTACGCTTTACAGGACCGTCCGGTTCGTTTGTTCTCAGGTCTGTGGATATGATGGGGAGGGGAAAGGGGAGGAGGATAAGGATAAGGGGACATAGGGAAGAGGGGGAGAAGGGAGAAGGTAAGGATAGTGAGAGGCGAGATATAAGGATAGGGGGGTTAGAGGGGAAGGATATAAAGGTAAGGGGTGCGAGGGGAGGGATGTAAGGATAAGAGGTGAGAGGGGAGAGGGTAAGTATAGGGGGTGAGAGGAGGGGAGGTAATGATAAAGAGTGAGAAGGGAGGGAGGGTAGTGACGAAAAAGGCAGTGGGTAAGGACGCGGGTGAGAAGGGAAGGGAGGGGTAAGGGAAAAGATGAGACGGGAGGCTGTATGGAATAGAATGAGAGGGGAGGGGGTGAGGAAGAGGCAAGAGGGAGGGGGAGTCACCCCCATGTCCTTTTTACTTCCCTCTTGATGGGAGGGGAGGGGATAGGATTCCGAAAGGGACTGGGATGGGGGGGTGGGAGGCTTGTGAGCCGTATTACGTCATCAAGTTCATGGTACAGTTCCAGAAGGTTCGAGAAGGGAGAGTTGGCTGGATGTGTTGAGACTTTTTTATATCAAGTAGTCTAGATCGATTGAATTGGTTTCGGTTATAGGTAAATAGTCCTTATAGGCTACCGAGACCTTTCATGTGAGGACGCATGGGTGTGCATTCACGTGCAAGCCCCCGCACGCACGATGGGACACGCACCCCCCCCCCCCTCCACACACACACACACACACACACACACACACACACACACACACACACACACACACACACACACACACACACACACACACACACACACACACACACACTACCCCCCTCCCCCCTCACTCTTGCCATCAAGACGCCGTTTCCTTGAGCAGGGAAAGTCGTGTAGGGTCGTCATGTTACCGGAGACCTCCCCCCCCCCCCCCGCCTCCCCCCAGGTCCTCCCGAGGGCTCCCTCCTCCCCCGATGACCAGTCAAGACTTAGGCGGGAGGGTCGTGCTTGCCTGGGTGCTTGCTTTACTTTATTGTGCGCAGGAAAGGGGCGCTTGTACGCACCTACGTTGTATACATTCACAAGCGCGCATACCGATGCACACTCACACATGCATACGCAGTCACACACACACACACACACACACACACACACACACACACACACACACACACACACACACACACACACACACACACACACACACACACACACACACACACATGGTTAGAAAGAGAAGGAGGGAAGGAACGGTAAGGGGAGAAGTCTCGCCCTCCCTCCTTCCCACCTTCCCTCCCTCCCTCCCTCCCTCCCTCTTTCTCTCCAACCTTCATTTAGTAGGTCAGTAATAACTTGTTAAGGATCAGCCATACCCCTTTAATATTTTGTCTGCTACGTCGTCCTCTTTCTCTCAGCGGGTGAGAGAGAGAGAGAGAGAGAGAGAGAGAGAGAGAGAGAGAGAGAGAGAGAGAGAGAGAGAGAGAAATAAGAAATCCGAAAAAGAGAAGGAGGAGGAGGAATAAGAGCAACAGCAGAGGGAGAGAAAGAGAGAATCAATAAAGACGAGAATGGCCGTGCGTTCACGTGTAGCCTCCAGGCTTTCTCGTCCTTTCTTTCGTTATTTCAATTACAACCACGGGATGGAATGTTACACACATACACACACACACACGCAGAGAGAGAGAGAGAGAGAGAGAGAGAGAAAGAAAGAAAGAAAGAAAGAAAGAAAGAAAGAAAGAAAGAGAAAGAGAAAGAATGAATTAGACTTCGAAATGTTGAAATAGAAAGTGAAGGGAGAGAGAGTTCGAGAGTTCGAGAGAGTTCTAGATATAGAAAGAGAGAGTATATGTATAACAAACATTGAAAAAGAATTGAGAGAAGTCAACCAATAATAACTGAATAAAGAAAAGAAATCCAATCAATAGATAAAGAAAGAAAGAAAGACAGAAAGAAAGAGGTAGAGCAATTCGCCAGTATCGCAATGCAAATTACGATGGCACACGTCCCTCGCCAATTGCCATGTGACATATTCGCCGCTGGCCTCGTACCCGACACACGGAAGCGAGTGCAAATAAGTGTGTGTGTGTGTGTGTGTGTGTGTGTGTGTGTGTGTGTGTGTGTGTGTGTGTGTGTGTGTGTGTGTGTGTGTGTGTGTGTGTGTGTGTGTGTGTGTGTATGTTGCCTCGGCCGGTAGAAAGGGAATGTTTGCCGTTTTGCTGTTTAGCGGAGAGTGAAAAATAGGATGGGGGGGGAGAGAGAGAGAGAGAGAGAGAGAGAGAGAGAGAGAGAGAGAGAGAGAGAGAGAGAGAGAGAGAGAGAGAGAGAGAGAGAGAGAGAGAAAGAAAGAAAGAAAGAAAGAAAGAAAGAAAGAAAGAATGAGGGAGAAAGTGGGGGAGAGGGAGAGAGAGGGAGGGACGGGGGGATTGAGAAGGATAGAGAGAGAGAGACGAAGACAGAGAGAAATAGACAGATGGAAGAGGTACATAGCGAAGGTGAAAAGGAAGTGGAAGAGATACCGACAGTTGGGTGGGGAGGGGGGTTGGGGTGGGGGAGAGAGCCGAGTCTGAGGGCCGCGGTCTCGGAAACTGGGTCAGCTATAGTCACCAACGCAGAAACACGGCTCAGCTCAGCGCTCGTTCTAGGGCATGAGAGGAGGGAGGGAGGGAGGGAAGGAGGGGAGAAAGGAAGGATAGGATAGGGAGAGGGAGAGGGAGAGAGAAAGAGTGAGAGATAGGGAGAGGGAGAGTGAAGTGCAGGGAGATGGAGAGAGAGAGTGAGGGTGAGGGAGAGGGAAAGAGTGAGGGAGAGAATGGGAGAGAGAGGGAATACAGAGAGAAAGAAAGAAAGAAAAAAGAGAAAGAATAAGAGAACCAACAGAGTCAGATAGACAGAGAGAGAGAGAGAGAGAGAGAGAGAGAGAGAGAGAGAGAGAGAGAGAGAGAGAGAGAGAGAGAGAGAAGTACAGATTAAAAGAGTACCGGTATTGCACTGCATTAGCATACACGCTCACCTACATAAATGCTAGTGTCAGTGTCGACGTCAGAGTGTACGTACGTGTCTGTATTGTTTCAGTGTGTACGTGCGCGGGGGTGGGGGTGGGAGAACAATACGCACTATACTACCTTTCTAAAGTATGTTCTGTTCATGTTAGTACCGTTCGCTCTGGCAAATGGGAAACGTTCACTTTGTAGTTCATTCGTTTTGTTCTATGCACTTCTGCCGTATGAATTATAGGACTGTTGTCGGATGTTGTTTTCATTATAGAATTGTTATTGTTTTTGTTTTTTTTCTTGTCGGGTTATCTTTAATGCTGTCTTCATTTATGTATTAATTGTTGTGAAGATTATTGTTGTATTAATAGAAGATTGAATTATTAATAAAAGATGTATTAATAAAATATTTCTCTCTCTTTATCCTCAGTGCCCCGAGAACAGCATGGCCACACGGCCAACAACAACAACATCAACAACAACAATAACATGCACGGCCACCACCACCATCACCACCACCACCCCGCCCTCGTCCCGACCATGAGTCACACCACCGCCTCCACCTCCACCTCATCCACCTCCTCCTCAAGCACCTCCCACGCCCACCCGTCTACTTCCACCGCGCCCGCTAGCAAGGGCTCAGCCGCGGCTGGAGGGGGCCGGGGGTGCGGGCCAGGTGGAGGAGGGGGAGGAGGAGGAGGAGGGGGAGGGACGGGGACGGGGACGGAGAGGGAGAGGCTCTACCGAGTAGATAAGACGGTGGACGAGAGGGGAAAGGTCGTGTCCAAGGTGCTGGGCAAGGGGGGCTTCGGCACGGTCTACGCCGGCACCCGCATGAAGGACGGCGCGCCCGTGGCCATCAAAGTCATCGCCAAGGACAAAGTGCCAGCCTGGGGAGTGGTAAGTGCCGCGGAGGCCTACCTGGGCTCTCCTTTTAGTGCCTTTCTCTAGTGTGGTTTTCCTCTTTTTGGCGTGGTCGGACAGGGAATTAGGTGTGTGTGTGTGTGTGTGTGTGTGTGTGTGTGTGTGTGTGTGTGTGTGTGTGTGTGTGTGTGTGTGTGTGTGTGTGTGTGTGTGTGTGTGTGTGTGTTTATGTGTATGTGAGCCTTTGTGTGTGCGTGTGTGTGTGTGTTTCTATTTGTGTATCTTTTTGTATCAGTATCTATGCATGTGTTCATGCGATGTATTCCTTTTTTTTCTTAAATGTTTAAATGCGTCCTTGCGGCTTTACAGGTGTCAACTCAAGGCAAGAAACCAAGGTTGCGTGTGGGTTAAGGTGGTGTGCAGTTGAAAGAGGGGAGGGGAGGGGAGGGGAGGGGAGAAGTGGGGTAAGAAAGGCGAAGGATTACAGGGAGGGGATGGGGGGGGGGAGAGGGAGAGGAAGACTAACCAGAGGGAGAGGTAGGTGAGAAGGACAGGTATTGGGGGGGGGGGGGAGGCATACCTGGATAATAGAACTTACAACTGCAGCGTTCAAGGTTTTCAGGTGGAGGGAGGGGACCGAGGGAGTGGGGAGGAGGAGGGGAAGGGGAAGGGGAAGTAGGCAAAGCAGTCCGTGCTTCGCCTTTTGTTTGGCATACGGGAGGTCACGCGCCCTGCATTACCGTGACACGAATTGCGACGTGACACTGCATACGGGTGCTGTTGAGTTTGCTACTGTTTTGCTCCTTTTTTTCTTGGTTTTCATGGGGATGTGGTGGAGAAAGGGGTAAGGGGAGAGAGGGAGGGGGAGGGGGGGCGGGGAAAGTTTCCCTCTCGAGAGTCATTTTTCTGTGACGTCATCACCCATTCAGAGCAGCCAAAACAGGATGACGTCAGAGAAACGACGCGGCGCGGTGACGTCACAGAAACAACTTTCCCTCCTCCTGCTCGTTCGTCCGCTCGTTAGAGATTCCAGAGCTATGCAATTGCAAAAACAAAACAAAACAAAAAAACAACAAAATAAAACCCTCTTCAATTTACGTTCACAAGAACACGAGCGAGAAACAAAGAGACCAAAAGAGGCAAGAAAGAAAAAAAAAACGAGAACAGTATAATAGCGCGAGGCAAGCGGACCGCCACCGCCTCGCCGTCCCCACCTGTCCACAAGCCGAAGTCAGCGAGGCATTACGGCCGAGGTTGCGTCTATATTTAGCCGTCGGGAGGAGGAAGAGGGGGAGGAGGAACAGGAAGAGTGCAAGGAAAGAGGAGGATGAGAAAGAGGGAGAGGGGGAAGGAGAGGGAGAGGGAGAGGAGAAAGAAGTAAATGAAGAAAAGAAGATCAAGGAATGTAAGAGAGGAAGAGCGCAAGGGAGGAGGAAGTGGAGGACCAAGTCCTCGGCCGCCGAAGCGATGACCGCGACGAAGGCGACAGACGCAGAGCCGGGCCGGGCCGCCCACCTGACCATCCCGACGCAGCCAACCTGCCGTCGCCGCCGCCTGCTGCAGCAGCTGCCACCGCCTGCGCTCTTCGCCGCCAGCTGACCAACCACAGCGTTCCTCCGCCGCCGCCACCGCCAGCGCTCTCGGGGCCTCCAGGAAAGCCGTGCGAGCGCGAGAGGAGTCTGGCGTCGTCCGTACGTGACTCCAAACACTCGCTGTCACAGGCGCTGGCACGCGTGGGCTGGGAGGGCCGCCAGCCGTGGAGGGAGGGAAGGAGGGAGGGAGGGAGGGATCGGTGGGTAGGAGAGGGAGCCGGGCAGGAGAGGGCTGGGGGAGACAGGGGGAGGAAGGTGCGAGAAGTTGTCGCGTAACGGAGGTTCTGCAAGGCTTTAAAGCGCTGTTAAGACTGACTCGTGGAATTTTTAAGAAGCTTTCGGAGCGGCCTCGGGGAGGTTAAGGACTCCAAGAGGGGGGGGGATGTCGTAAAAGAGAGAAAGAGAGAGAGAGAGAGAGAGAGAGAGAGAGAGAGAGAGAGAGAGAGAGAGAGAGAGAGAGAGAGAGAGAGAGAGAGAGAGAGAGAGCGAGAGAGAGAATGAAAGCAAAGAAATAAAAGAGACAGACCGACTATCCGAGAAATCAGAGACCGCGAGGGGAAGGCGTGAAAGGAGAGGGTCGCATCTCCGTCTACTTACTCCCCGAGGCGTGGGCAGTCACGGCGCTTCACGGGGCGAGACAGCGCGAAAATAAACAGGTTTGGGGGCGTCGCGGAGGCCGAGCACCGTGAAGGTTCTGGTCGTTGTCTGGGTGTCTGGTCGTCGTCGTCGTGGTTCGAAAAGCGGTCGTTCCGGATAATCACTTAGTGTTCCGTAGCAATGGACATCGGTAGCGAAGTCTTTCCGTCGCCTAGTGAGCCTTTTATCTTCCTGTTTATCCTAATGTAAGACTTGTTTGAGAGAGAGAGAAAAAAAAATATATATATATATGTGATAAAACTTCCGAGCCACGAGCGGTTCGAACACCTCCTCATGAACCGCAAGTAAAAGGTTCACCGAAATTCTCTTGAAACGGTTTCGCTTCACCGATGGCCAGACAGACAGCCCTTCTCCCCCCCCCCCCCCCGTCCCCTCGATTCGAGAGACATTAAAAGCCCACAGACCACCAACCTTGACGTATGTGTCGGTGTCTCAGACCCGTCCAGACCAGATTATGGTACCTTGGACGACCAGGAGTGACCTTAATGGCGTGTCTCATAGGCTAGGGCTACCGGGATGTTCCTCTGTCGGTCACGGCAGCGCGTCTGTCTGCCTTGAAATTTTAAATTTGTAAAGAAAATGAGAGAAAAAAAATAACGGTTAGGCCGGAAGAGGTCCTCGGTTCGAAACTGGATTTGACTTCCTTCTTTTTAGTTCTTGTTTGTCTTTTTTACTTTTTTGAGAAGATCTTTTTATCGGATTGTCTGTGAGATCCCAACCCTTCGTTGCACTGTATGCCACCCGATTTTCCCGTCCTCGATTTCGTAAAGGCGCGCACCGTAATAGCGGGGTTGGCCTCGGCATACCTAGCTCAAGGCACCCTCCGTCGCCGCTGCCGGGCGTACGACCACCGCGAGCGGGCGCCACAACAAAACACGTCCCCCCCCCCCCCTCTCCAAAACTCCCCCTCACCATCACTCCCTTCCTCCCTTTCCCCATATTCCATCTATTCCCCCTCCTTTCCCTTTCACCTTCCCTGTCTCCTTTTCCTTTTGCGTTTTCACTCCCATCACCCCTCCCCGCTCCCTCTCTCTCACTCTCCCTCCTCTTTCTTCATCTTCCCTTCCCCTCATCTTCCCATCTACCTTCTCTTCCCTCTCCCTTACTCTCTCTCTCTCTCTCTCTCTCTCTCTCTCTCTCTCTCTCTCTCTCCCCTTCTCCCCTTCTCCCCTCGGCAACGATACGCCAATACGATTGATCTGTTAAGAGTCGTAAAATTGCCGACGGTCGCGTGATCCGAGAGACAGACAAACGGACAAACAGAGACAGAAAGAGAGAGGCGCAGTGGACTTGCGTGCATGGGAGTACGTATGTTTTACTTATGCGTGCGTGTCCCTATGTATACGTATGTGCGTACGTGCGTGAGCGGAAAAAAAACGCATGACGCAACAGCGCGCTCCTCTCCCGTCGTCGGCCCGAGCAGGTGCGCCAACCGCCACTGCGCCTTCCCCTTCTGCTGCCCTACATTCTCGCATGCACCTGCCCGGCCTGCTTCTCCTCGCCCCCCTCTCTCATTTTCGCGACGTGATGCCAAATGCAAGGCAGGGAGGGAGAGAGAGAGAGAGAGAGAGAGAGAGAGAGCAAAAGAGAGATAGAGAGCAAAAGAGAAATAGAGAGCAAAAGAGAGATAGAGACCAAAAGAGAGAAAGTGAGCAAATGAGAGAGATAGAGACCAAAAGAGAGAGAGAGTGAGAGAGAGAGAGAGACGAAAACACAGCCCACGCCGCCAGACAACTTCGTACCGGAACTGAACTTGGGTAGAAAACCTCCTACTTTCTCTTTCAAAGCGAAAGTCAGCGCTAAGAAAGAGAACCTGGCAGCGGTAGCTACTAACCGGACTGTTATTGTATCTTCGCAGTGGAGTGCGTTTCCGTTGTATGATTATTTTGTTGTTTTTGATAGGGGGGGTCGGGGTGAGAGAAAGAGAGAAAAGAAATTAAAAGGGGCGAGGGGATTGGTGAGAGAGAAACCCAATCAAAGAGAGAGAGCATTAGTTAGAGGTAGATTTAGAACAACCAACTAAGATATAAATAGAGAGAAAGGGAAATGGAGAGAGTGAGAAAGAGAGAGAGAGCAAAGAAAAATGAAACAAAAAATCCTTTGAAGTTAATCATTAAATAGGAAGTTAAAGAAGTTCATCACCATTAGCATCACCATCGTCATCACCGTCACCATCTCGCCCTATCCTTGAGGAGTCGGAATCACATCCTGGTTGAGTTGAAGTTCAAGATCGCCATCCCTCCCCCCCACCCTATTACCCCTCCTCCATACCCCTCCCCCACTACCGACACCGGAAGCTACTGCGTTTGGAGTGGCCTTTGTGTGTGTTTGTGTGTGTGTGTGTGTGTGTGTGCGCGTGTGTGTGTGTGTGTGTGTGTGTGTGTGTACATAAACAGATTGATAGATAGATCTGCTGTGTCAACTGCCCCCTCTCTCTATCTTATTCCTTATTTTTGTGTTTTTTGCGACTCACAATTATGTTGTTGTTTTATCCCCCCCCCCCCAGCCAGTTTCTTCTCCCTCCGCTTTTAAACCAACATAATTTTTCCCATCAATCGGATTTTATTTGTTTATTCCCCTCACCCCCCTCCCTATCTCCCCCCTTCCCCTGCCCTGACACACACGCATATCGTGGACCCTTTAATAAGCTCGTTTTAGAGTGCGTTGACCCTGTCCCTCCACGCACCCCCACCCTCTTTCCTCTTTCCTCTCCCCCTTCTGTCTTGTCTCCCCCTTATCTCCCCTCTCGCTGCTTCCCCTCTTCTGTTTTCCGTCTCTTGTTTCTTTCCCCTCAGACGTCTCCTTGTTCTGTACTCCCCATTCTTATTTCTCTTCTCCCCTTCTCCCTTTTATTCTCTTATCTCCTATTCTCCCACATCCTCACCCTCTTCTCACCCTCTTCTTCTTCCTCCCCTCACTTCCACCTCCCGTGCTTCCCCTCTTCCTCCCCCTCATCTCGTCTCTTCTTCTGCCACCCCCCCCCCCTTTCTCCCCCACCTCCCCTTTCCTCTCCTTCCTTCCTTCAACCTCCCCCATCACCCCCCTCCTCTTCCTCCCCACCCACTCCGCCCCTCCCCCCACTTCCCCCGCCCCCTCTACCGTGCGTCAAGTGTCTACGGTGCATCATCGTATGTGAGTCACGAGCGGGAGCAGGGATAGCCGGCCAGGAATCGTAACGAGAGACGTGGCTTCACCCCCAAAAGGTCAATATCCCCCTCCTCTCCTCCTCCTCCCCCTCCTCCTCCTCCTCCTCCTCCTCCTCCTCCTCCTCCTCCTCCTCCTCCTCTTCCTCTCCCCTCCTCCTGCTCCTCCTCCTCCTCTTCCTCTCCCCTCCTCCTGCTCCTCCTCCTCCTCTTCCCCTCCCACCCCCTCCCCTCCTCCTGCTAACCCCCCCCCCCCCGGCACTCACCTTCCTGCCCTTCCTACCTTTTTTATTTTTTATGAGGGGGGCGGTTGCTTTCTTTTCTTCTTATTTTTTTCGATACTGTTGTTTCTCTCATTTCCTCTTTTGTTTCTCTTTCTCTTTGTTCTCTCTTTTTTTTTATATATATCTTGTCTTTCTTTTCCATCTTATTCTCTCTCTCTCTCTCTCTCTCTCTCTCTCTCTCTCTCTCTCTCTCTCTCTCTCTCTCTCTCTCTCTCTCTCTCTCTCTCTCTCTCTCTCTCTTTCTGCCTTTCTTTTCGCATATATCCCCCGCTCTCTCTCTCTCCCCTCCCTCTCTGTCTCTATCTCTTTTTATTATACATTTGCCACTTTGCTTTTGGGGGGAGGGGGTCAAAGATTTACTCCTATGCCCAGATGTTGTCGAGGAGTAGTTGGTAGGCCTATTTGCCATGAAGAAACGTGTCTGGCATACGGATTTTCTGGTCTCAGCCTATTGGGGGTATGGGAGGGAGGGAAGGAGGGAGGGAGGGAGGTTTGATGTTAGGGGGGAGTGTGAAGGGGAGGGAGGGAGGGGAGGGTGCCAAAGGGGGAGTAGTACGAAGCTTTATAGGCCTGACTAATGAAGGATTCTTTTTTTTTCTTTCTCTCTTTCTCTTTTTTTGGGGGGTAGGTATTTTTTAGGTATGATACTAGAGGGGGTGGGGGCTGTGGTATTGCTGCTAGGGGAAGTCACGTCGGGGAGGCGGGATAGCGGGGGGGGGGGGGGTCGAATTTGGTGTGATATCACCATTGTTATAGCCAGCATCACGGTGAACATTATCATCATTACCATTATTGTTGTTTTTCTTGTCAGAATCACGCGCTCGCGCGCGCACACACACGCACACACACACACACACACACACACACACACACACACACACACACACACACACACACACACACACACACACACACACACACACACACACACACACACACACACACACACACACACAGAGGCCACCAAACAGCTCAACAGACAGAGACCTTCACACAGACAAGCAGACACACACACACACACAAACAAGTCAACAGACTTGCATACAGACGGACATGGCGTATCATTGCGGACAGAAAGCCTCGAAACAATCATTGGTCTGCGGACGATTGGCTCAATTAGCCATTAGTCACGGGGACCTTCAATGACGTTTGGAACTTGACGTGACGAGGGGCGGCGTTGATGAGTCGAAAATGAAGTTATGCGGAGGAGGAGGAGGAGGGAGGGTGGAGGGGGTAGACGGTGGGGGGAGGGTGGAGGAGGGAGACAAGGGGGCGGGGTGAGGGAGGAGGGAGAGGGATGGGAAGGGAGAGTTGTGACGGGGAATGGGTGGGGGGAGGGGGTAGGCAAAGGGGGAAGGGAGGAGGGAGGAGGAAGACCAGGAAGTGAGAGGGAGGAATATGTATAGGTGGAAGAGGGTAAAGAGGAATAGCAGAGGGAAGAGAGGGGAAGGAGGAATAGGCAGAATTGGAAGGGAGAGGGGAGGGAGTAGGAAAATTGGAAAAGAAAGAGGGATGAGGGAACGAGGGGGGAAGGGAAAGGGAGAGGCAAAAAGAAAAGGGAGGAAAGTAGAGGGGTGGGGGAAGAAGGGAAGGAAAGGAGAGAACGAGTCATAGGAGAGAAAGAGGACAGAGGAAGAAAATGAGGGAGGGATCGAGAGGTCGGTATAGAAGAGAATAGAGGAGGGAAAGAGAAAAAAAAGGAGAGAGGGAAAGAGAAAAGAAGGCAGAAAGAGAGAAAGAGCGACAGGCGAGTGTTGACAGATGGAACGCTGATGCCTTGACGTGTCGCGAATGACGTAGGCGCGGACTGGAGTAGGCCTAGGCGAAAGGGGGCCTCTGAAGGGTAGGAAGAAAAGGAAGCGTTTCAAAAGAAGAAGTAGCAGAAGAGGATGAAAAAAGAGAATACTCAGAAAAAAGAAAATGATAGATTCGAAACACTGGAGAAAGAAGTATATAAAAGAGGCAAAAATAAAATGAAAAACATCAAGAAAAAAAGACGGATGAAAGGAAGAACAACGAAACAAACGTCCCCCAGAAACAACAGAAAGCACAGGAGAGCCGCGGGCGAGAAATAGGCCTATGGAGCAGTGTTTAGGGAGGCCGCCCTTGCCCACAGGAGCGAGCGTGCCACAACTGGCGGCCATTAAGAGTCACAACTCGAGGGCGGGAGAACTAGCAGGCAGGGCTGGGTGCTGTAAAACGGGTCTCTCTCTCTCTCTCTCTCTACTGTCTCTCTCTCTTCTTTCTCTCTCTCTGTCTCTCTCTCTCTCTTCTCTCTCTCTCTCTTCTCTCTCTCTCTCTTCTCTCTCTCTCTCTCTTCTCTCTCTCTCTCTCTCTCTCTCTCTCTCTCTCTCTCTCTCTCTCTCTCTCTCTCTCTCTCTCTCTCTCTCTCTCTCTCTCTCTCTCTCTCTCTCTCTCTCGCTTTCCCTCCCTCTCTCTCTAATGAAAAGAAAAATGAAGAAGAACAAACACAGGCACAACCATAAAGAGTGTCATGATTTTCAGTATTATTTTTGGAGTTAATCGTGCCTTCTATAGTTTGTTTGTTTGTTTATTCATTCATTGACAATTCACGAATCGCCTGTTCGTTTCCAAAATTTTCATGATTTTCCATTGGCTTTATCAAAGAAAATTGTGGTGAAAATGATGAAAATGATGAATAGATATACAAGGAAGAAATGAGGTTTCAGTTGGTGACCAAATAATAATAAAATAAAAGTTGTAGCGCGTAAACGATATCGATAAATCACTTTTTGCCAAATAGCTTTTCGAACTTAGCGTTTCTTTTTTTATATTTTTAAGCGTGTATTTGGAACTCTCTCTCTCTCTCTCTCTCTCTCTCTCTCTCTCTCTCTCTCTCTCTCTCTCTCTCTCTCTCTCTCTCTCTCTCTCTCTCTCTCTCTCTCTCTCTCTCTCTTTCTCTGTGTTTTTTTTCTCCATCTCTTCCTCCTCTTCCTTCTTCTTCTCTCTCTCTCTCTCTCTCTCTCTCTCTCTCTCTCTCTCTCTCTCTCTCTCTCTCTCTCTCTCTCTCTCTCTCTCTCTCTCTCTCTCTCTCTCTCTCTCTTTCTCTGTGTTTTTTTTTATCCATCTCTTCCTCCTCTTCCTTCTTCTTCTTGCCTCTTCCTTCTTCTTATACTTTTCCTACTACTATTTATCTTCGAGAGACAGAGAGAGAAAGACGTAAACAAAGACAGTGAAAGAGAAGAAGAAAAAAGAGAATCAAAGAGAGGCCACGTTCAAAACCTACTGTACATAAAGCCTATAATTACGGGCAAAGAAATGGGTCGAACGGCTTAGGTTGCAGGTATACATCTGCCATATTGAACCTCGACCGTGAACATGAGAGAAGGGATTAGAATTAAACTGTTGTGGTATTTTTTCCTTTTTTTTTCTTTTTCTTTTCTTTCTGTTTTTTTTCCAAGGTCAAGATACACTTGAAATGTTGGTGAGGGTTAGCTGAATACGTCTGAATACGTTTTTTTTTTTTTTTTTTTTTTTTTTTTTTTTTTTTTTTTTTTTTTTTTTTTTTTTTTTTTTTTTTTTTTTTTTTGATTGCAACGTTGTATTTCAAACAACTTCTTTTATGTGAATCGAGATGTATTTACTACACTGTATGCTAATGTTATTTGGACATGTTGCATTCAGCCAGTCATCATCAACCTGCCTAGTGCATCTTGGCCTGGGGAAAAAAAAATGGATCGAGACTAAAATGCATGTTTTTTTTATTATTTTTTGTCTTTTGTTTTTGAAGACTATGTTTGTTCCTTTGCTTCCTTCGAGAATGACGAAGAGGGACGGGAAGAGGATCGAGTGGGGTTGAGGTGGAAAGGGAGGTGGAAGAACAAGTGATGAAGAGAGGCAATGGGTGAATAAGACGAAAAACAAACAAACAAACGAGGGAAAAAAAAGGTTAAAAGGAAGAAAATGAAGAAGGAAACACACACACATAAGCCATTCAAGGTTGATCTTATCTTCAAGGGCAAACGAGGTTGATGTCCGCTCTGCATTAACGCAAGTGTGGCCGTTCGTGATGTGAGGCTGATAGGGAAGGTGCAGATCTATGAATACATCTAGGAGTGTGCAATGAAGATGCAGAAGCCGTTAGGCAGAGTGAGAGAGAGGGGGGGAGGGGTAGGGGGAGGGTCGTGCATGTATACAGAGAAGGAAAGAACTGGAGGAGGGTAGATATGAGAGAGAGAGAGAGAAAGAAAGAGAGAGAGAGAAAGAGAAAGAAAGAAACGAACCTGAAAAGAGTGAGAGTGAGACATCCAGATACCCAGACAGACAGTGACAGAAACAATAAAAAAAAAAAGAGGAGACACAGCGGGGGGGGGGGTGTTAGGGATAGAGAGGAATAGCCCCTCACTCACTCTCTCCCACAGTCTGGCTAGTAATGGTACTTTTAAAGGCTGATGCGTTAAACAGCTTGCGGGGAACGCTCTCCTGCTGCTGCTGCTGTGACGTCGAGATAGACAGCTTGGCTCGGACCGCATTAGCCGATATGATTTGGTCAATGTTCTGTTACAGTGCACTGAAAAAAGGGAATTGTATTGAAGCTGTAATGAAAGGAATGTCTTGTAGCAGAATTGTATTCGAATGGGTGTTGTTTTCTGTATTGCTGTGGGAGGAATGTATTGAGAGTTTGAATGTGCTGTTTTTTTTTTAGCTGTATTTTAGAGGTATTGTATTAATAATTGAACTAAAAGTTGATTGAATGTGGTAAAGGTGTTATTCTATTTGATAAACGAGTATTCTGTAGCTAAGCTAGATTTCTTCAAGCTTGTCCAGTGTTGCTAATGGACATGCCTAAGTATTCTACTTAGTATTTAACTCAACAATATGCAACAACTCAACATCTGCAATACCCGTAGCCACAATATACATACTACGATTTTTCTTTCCTGCCTTAATCCTATCAACAAAATCACATCCAAATCACACCCTCACCATCAGGGCAACGTTGATAACAGACTCCCTTCTCCCCTCCCTCAGGTAAACGGACAGAGGGTGCCGCTGGAAGTGGCACTGCTCCTCCGCGTGGCACACATCCCCCAGGTGGTGCG
>BOPN01000817.1:197138-212138 GCA_017312705.2 Penaeus japonicus
TTCATCGTCGTACGATATCCTTCCTCTGTTCCCCTCTTTGTCAGGGACTCTTGTTCCCCTCTCTCGATATCCTCCCCTCTTTTCTCGGCCCTGCTGACCCAATTTTGCCCTCTCCTCTTCCCCTCTTGTTTCCTTCTCCCCTCTCCCTCTTTTGTATTTTGTCTATGCCTCTTGTTCGTCTGACTCTCTTTCTCTTTCTCTATATCGTTCTATTTCTCTTTCTTTCTTTCGATTTCTCTCTCTTTCTTTATCTATTTCTCTTTCTCCACATCTTTCTATTTCTCTCTCTCTCTTTCTCTCTCTCTCTCTCTCTCTCTCTCTCTCTCTCTCTCTCTCTCTCTCTCTCTCTCTCTCTCTCTCTCTCTCTCTCTCTCTCTCTCTCTCTCTCTCTCTCTCTCTCTCTCTCTCTCTCTCTCTCTCTCTCTCTCTCTCTCTCTCTCTCTCTCTCTCTCTCTCTCTCTCTCTCATGAGAAATAGGTTTGCGAACATTCAACAGTCGAGTGAACATGAACGGTCTATGGAACCAATACAAATGTGGTTTACGCTCCGACCTACTTCCTCCTTCTCCGCCCCTTCACTCCCCCTCCTTTGCTCCCCCCTCTTCCCCTGGAGAGAGAGAGAGAGAGAGAGAGAGAGAGAGAGAGAGAGAGAGAGAGAGAGAGAGAAAGGGAGAGAATGAGCTAAAGAAAACGGGGTAAGAAGAAAGAGGAAAAATTTTCTCAGAAAAGAAAGAAAGGAAGAGGGAGGGTTGTGTTAAGGGAGGGGAGGGGAGGGGAGGGGAGGGGAGGGGTATCCTTAAGACGTGTCGGGGAGGGGGGGGGGGAAGCTGGCCTTCTCAGGTCTACGCTAATCGAGGGCAAGGTTAGCAAAGGGCAGCGCCAATGTACGTCTTACCTGCTTCTATTTATTGATTTTGTTTTTCATATTTTTCTCTCTTCATGTCTCTTTCGCTCTTTCTCTTTTTTCCCCATCTCTTATCCTCTCCTTTCTTGGAATGTTTTGTTGTGGTTTCTCATTTTTAAGGGATATTATGTTTATACTTATGGGTATGTTATCTACATTTTTGTTATTTTTATGACTTTCGTTATTATGATTATCATTTTTATTATTATCGTCTTGTTATGAATTAAATCTTCATGATTTTCATCGTCATTATCGTTGATGTTAATGAACTGAAATCACCGTCACTATTTATATTCATCCCCTGCCGTCCGTTACTGTCCGTGGTTATTAATAGTACTCGTTGAGCCTGAGCAACAGTCTCCTAAGGTCATGCAGAAGGTCAGGAGATGGCGACGGAGTCCTTTAAGGTCACACGTGCTCAATTACTGGGCAAAAATAAGGAATCAATATAACGATATAACGCGACCTCCCCCCTGCAGTTGGTTAATGAAGCGCTGGCACCTCGAGCGCGCTCTTGCCGTCGCGTGATCATTCTTTTCTTTTTCTTTGATGAATGAGTTCGATAAAGATGTTTTTAATCATTATTATTATTTTTAATGTTTTTTGGTTGTTGTTGTTGATGTGTGTGTGTGTGTTTGTATGTTTGTGTTTAGTTTATGATGGTTCTGTTAGATTACGGTGTTGATATTTTTATGTTATCAATAATTTTCGAATTAGATTCATTTTTTATCAACATTTAATTAATCGCTTTAAACATTTATCTTCCCTGTTTCATCCCTAAACTTCCTAAGTCTTTCCTTTTACTAATTCTACACACATACCCTTATATGTGTGTGTCCCCCTTCCCCTCCCCCTCCCCCCCCGCTCCCCCTCCCCCCATGCCACGTGCCATTTCTTTCTTGTTTATATTACGTTGTTGTGATATTTATTTGTCGTGCCGTTGTTTTTGTTTCACCCGTAGATGTTATTTCCGCTTTCGTATTTATCTTAAGTATTTTTTTTGTTTGAATGTTTGCTTGTAGTTGTTGTTATATGTCGTTAGATGATTTAATTTATTTATTCTGTTTGTTTGTTTGTTATGTTATGTATTTGTCGTAATTTTATTTGTCTGGTTATTCAAGGTTCCTTAGCTTAGCCTTGAGGAAGGGGATGATAAGGTCAGGTCGTTTGTTGTTGTGGCTTCATCTAAGTCTTCCCTCTGGTACGGGGGAGGGGGGGAGGTAGGGGAGGAGAGGCTTAGGGGGGGAGAGGGGAAAGGAAGGAAAGAGGGAGAGATGAAAGGGGGGAGGGAGGGTGCGTATCCTGAGTGGTGGTGTATCTTGTTATTGTGTGTGTGTGTGTGTGTGTGTGTGTGTGTGTGTGTGTGTGTGTGTGTGTGTGCGAGCGCCTATATTTTTGGATGGTGACCAGAGAGGAAAGGGGAAAAGGGGGAAAAAAAGGAAGGGAGGAAGAAGGAAAACGAAGTTGAGGGGAAGAAGAAACAGAGGAGGATGAAAGTTACTGGAAGTAGTAGGAGGGGAAGAACAAGAAGAAGGAGACAGAGGAGGAGAAAAAGGGAGAAAAAGAGAGGCAGAAGGGGGAAATGAAGAAGAAAATGAAAATGCAAAGGAGAAGAAAGAACACGAAAAACGGAAGAACACAAACAAAAGGAACAGAAGGCGACAGTCACGAGTGATCACACTCCTTGCCGTTCCTCCTCCGGGAAATTATGCGAGGGGAACGGACGGGGAGGGAAGGCAGGGGGTGAGGGGCAGTGGGGGAGGGAAGGGGGGGGTGAGGGGCAGTGGGGGAGGGAAGGGAGGAGGTGCAGGGCAGTGGGGGAGGGAAGGGAGGGGGTGTAGGGCAGTGGGGCAGTGAGGGAGCCGGAGGAAATGTGGGGCAGGGGAGGAGGGGAAGAAAGGGGAAGGGGAAAGGCATAGGCCAGGGGCAAAGGGGAGAGGGTAGGAGACAGGGGACTTAAGGGCACAGGTGAAGGAAATGCAGGGAAAGACTGGCAGAGAGAAGAAATGTGAGGCGAAAGAAGGGAACAAGAAGAGAGAGATGCTACAGAAGAGAGAGAGAGAGAGAGAGAGAGAGAGAGAGAGAGAGAGAGAGAGAGAGAGAGAGAGAGAGAGAGAGAGAGAGAGAGAGAGAGAGAGAAGCGGGACAAAATCCCCGAATTGTGAATCATTTGTATGGCTCCCGCCGGAGGACCCATTGCCACGACGCAGCGGGTGGAAGGAATCATACATACAGTAAATGTGACCTTTTTCCTGACCTTTTGTCGCGCCCTGCCATCACGTGCGCCGGCTGTGGCGGGGGAGGGAGGGGGGTAGGTTGGGGGTGTAAAGGGGAGAGGGGGATAGAAAGAGTGAGAGAAGAGTTAAGTGAGGTAGCAAAACTTCGAGGCAAGGTCGTCTCATGATCCTTCTCCTCCCCCTCTTCCTCTTCCTCCCCCCACCTTCCCCTCCCCCTCTCCCTCCCCCTCTCTCTCCACCGCCTCACCCGTCTTGCTGAGGTTGCATCGTCAGTGGTAAAAAAAGGATTGGGGGGAGGGAGGAGAGGAAGGTGAAGAGGATGATTGGGGGTGGGGGAGGGGGAAGGAGATGGAATGATGGAATGATGGCAGGGAAGGGAAGGAGAAGGAAGGAATGAGGTAGAAAAAAGACGTATAAACTGCCCATACGGTCGGAACTCTGAGATGGGAACTCTCATTTTAGGGAGAAAGGGGGGGGAGGGGGGATAAGAGGGGATTGTTGAAGGGGAGGGAAGGTGTAAGCGAGGTGGAGATGGGTTGAGGGAGGGGGGAGGGGGTGAGGGGGTTGGTTAGTCGGTCGGTGGAATAGGCTTCGTGACGCAGAGTTGAGATGAATCGCAGTGTGAGTTGAGTTGCGTGAGTGAACGTCTTTGGCACCGTCAGACTTAGGGTTGTTATTGTTTTTATTGTTTTGGTTGTTGTTCTTCTTTCTCAGTTCTCACCCCAAGCTGTGTAAATGAATTAAAATATGCATGTAATTTCCAAGGATTTCTACTGAGTAAGACATCTTTAGCCACACCTTTTCCAAGCGGTGGGATTATGCAAAACAAGAGGCTGTTCCACCATAATAGGCGGACTTGAGTATTACTAGTATCATCAACCTTATATTAAGTGTGGGTTTAGGTTGCGAAGGTGGCATGAGAAGTAGGGGGAAGAGGGGGGGGGTGCGGGAAGATATTCAAGTCGTGAGTGAAACTGAGAGATTGAAGCACCCTCCTTCCCTCTCCCTCCCCCTCCCCCCTCTTCCTACCCCCTACCCCCTCTTCACCCGAGGCATTCACGGATCTTCGCTGTGAAAGTCGGTCTCTCTGTTTCATTTCTCTCTCTCTCTCTCTCTCTCTCTCTCTCTCTCTCTCTCTCTCTCTCTCTCTCTCTCTCTCTCTCTCTCTCTCTCTCTCTCTCTCTCCCTCTCCTCTTGTTTTCTTTCTCCATTTCCTCCCTTCACCCTTCCCTTGCATTTGCCTCGACTCCGCCTCTCCTAACGCGTCCTGTTCTCTCTCCTCCGCAGGGACGAAGGTGTACTCTCCGCCCGAATGGATCCTGCACAACCAGTACCAGGGCGTCCCCGCCACCGTGTGGTCGTTGGGCATCCTGCTGTACGACTTCGTGTGCGGCGACATCCCCTTCGAATACGAGGACCAGATCGTGTCGGCGCGGTTGCAGTTCCGCGGCACGCTGTCGGAGGAGTGCCAGAGCTTGATTCGCTGGTGCCTGAGGGTCAGCCCCGGCGACCGGCCGAGCCTCGAGCAGATCCTGCAGCATCCGTGGCTGATGCTGCGGACGCGCGACACCCTCACGCGCTCCATCTCCACCCGCAGCGCCCCCGCCTGCGCGCCCTCCTCCTCCCTGGCCGCTACCGCCCACACGTCAGCCACGTCGCCCGTCGGCTCCCTCGGCTCCGTGGGCTCGTCGCACAGCTCGGGCTCCCTGCCGCCCACGCCGCGCCCACAGGAGAGGCTGGACTTCCCCTCGTCGTCGTCGTCGCCGCACGTCGTTGCCTCAACCTTGTGACGTCAGCGACCCTTAACGGCATCTTAGTTCCCGGCCGCGTCCGCTCGCCGCCCCCGCGCCTCTCCGCCTTAAACAAAACAACAACAGCAACAGCAACAGCAACAAACCGCCCTCCGGCCACCCCCCACCCCACCCATACCCCCTCGTGCCCCTCCCCCCAGCCCCCTCCCCCTTGCTGTGCCGCGGGCGTGCGTGGGCGTCGGCGAGGGCGTGGCCGTGGAGAGAGCATCCGTGCCCTGCTACCAAAGCCCCGGTCCTCCTCGGGATTCCATCACTGTACATAGTGTCATCATCTTCTCATATTTGCCATCATTATTATTTTGTATAAAAAAAAGTGATTTTCTCTTTTTGTGCGTGTGTGTGTTTCATCATTATTTGTACGACATTTTTCGTTTTATTTTTGGGGGTAAAGTCGTATTACCCGAATCGGCTTTTTGGGTTGTCGTTTTTTTCTGGAATGGAAAGTGAGAAAGCGACAGCCTGTTCTATTCCTTCCTATTATTATAATTGTCATTATTATCGTAATTATTATTATTATTATTATTATTATTATTACTTATTATTATTATTATTATTTTGTAGCTATATTCAAACCTTTGTAATCTCTTCTTATCTTTATTGTGTGTGCAATTAGAGTCAGTTTCTTGTCATCTCTTCCTTTATCAACATGAGTGGCACATCTAGTGGTAAGAGAAGGTCAAACCAGGTCACCAGGTCACCCTCCTTTCCCTCTTGTTCTTAAAGGGGACGACAAAGGTCAGTTCCCCGTGGTTTTGTGGAGGGGAAATAGACCGTACGTGCGTTTCTCCTGAAAGAGCAGGGGGGGGGGTATGAGTTGATCTGGTCTCTTGATGTTTTTTTAGTTATCTTCTTCTTCGTATTTTTAGTCTCCTGTTTTTTTTTGTTTTTTTTTTTTTATTGTTGTTATTACCTCTTGTCTCGGTTATTCCTCTTCTTTCTAGTGGATCTTTGGTAATTCTCGTTACGGTATTATTATTACTTTTATCATTCTCTTTCTCTTTCTCTTTCTCTCTCTCTCACCTCTATCCCAAACCACGCCTAGTCTTGTCTGTATTCTGAAGATATAACAGTATTCCTTTGTAAACATGTATAATTTTGTGTTTAGTACTCTCTCTCTCTCTCTCTCTCTCTCTCTCTCTCTCTCTCTCTCTCTCTCTCCTTTGTAATTTTATTACTCATTGATTTATAAATCTATAAATTACCTCTCATTCGCAGTCCCTTACATTCCATCGATTTTCGTTTTCCTTCAGTGAATAAATATTGATGTAAATATTGATAGGCCTATTCTTCTTCTCTTTCATCTTCTTCTTCATTATTTTTTAAGAAAAGAAATAAGGGTTCGCATTGCTGCTTTTTATCATTGAGTATTTGAAGATTTATTTATTGTATTTATTTATGGGCTGACACTCGTCTGTGACTGGTTGGAAATGATTAGATATGGGAAAGTCCCCCCTTAAAAAAAAAGTATAGAAAAGAAACGAAAACGATATCCTATCTTTTTTATTTCATATATATCTTTTCTCTCTCGCTTTAGTATATATATATACATTTATTTTCTTCTTCCTTTGACTCTTCTCCAATCATCTTCTCGTCCTCCTTCCTTCCTTCCTTCCTTCCTTCCTTCCCCTCTTTCTCTGACGTCGTGTTTCTTCCCATATCTAGCAAACCAGCACACTAAACTTATCCATTGGTGCTATAGGTAATTCGCAGAGCGTAATATTATTAATGATGCATTCGCTACACTGAAGTGAACTTGGACACCCCCATGCCCCCCTACCCCCCCTTAGTAAGACTCCAAGAGTCGTAGAAACGTAAGAAATATTTTTTTTCGGTTTAAGTAATAATAGTAATTATTAAGTATTCTTTCATCCTTTTTGTATGGATATATATATATATATATATATATATATATATGTGTATATGTATATGTATATGTATATGTATATGTATATGTATATGTATATGTATGTATATATATATATATATATATATATATATATATATATATATATATATATATATATATATATATTCTCTTTAGTGGATGTCTTAACGTCGCACGCATATATATATTGTCATTATCTTAAATTTTCTTTTATCATTAGCAACTGTATTTCTTTTAATCTCAAATGAACGCGTCAAAAAATGTCTTTGACCAAAATGGGACCGAACCTCTCTTCTTAATCATCATTATTATCATTTACTATTATTATTATTATTATGATTATTATTATTATGATTATTATTATAACTACTGTGATTGCGTTCACCGCCATGCCGCCGTATATTTATTAATTTATTTTATCGCGTTTGTCGTAGATAAACACTAGTCATATAATTATTAAAACTCTTAACGACCAAATTATGTAAGGTTAAGGATATTCCCCCCCACTTTTTTCGTAATAAAATATGACAAAAAAAAAAGAAAAAAAACGTATACAAGTAAGATGTCGCACAGTATTATCACCCTTATGCATTTCAAAATTTTTATGTTATCGTCAGCATTTAACTGTTGTTGTTTCTATTATTTTATGAATTATATGTAATCATTTTTTTATGAATATGATTATTATCGTTGATATTATTTTTTTTATAATTACGGTAATTATTGTTTATTTTTCATTTTTTTATTCATCTTTCTTTATCTTCTGTCTTACGTATGTCGTGAAGTTTTCCTTTTTTTGGCCTCAAAGAAGAGAGGAACGACCCCCCCACCCCTTGCCCCCCTGCCCTTCCCCCAAAAACAATACAGTGGTTTGGACACTACATTTCCTCTGTATATAATAACATTCTAAGTCATTATTTAGCCTCGCTGTGCGTCGTGAAAGGTGCGTCTCGTATTTTTTTTTTTCATAATTTATGTTGTATAGCTTTGAACGTAAGGGTCTGATACACTGTCGTATACACTCAATGGTTCGAATTTACGTGCGTGTGTATGTATGTGCAGTTGTGTAAATATGTATGTGTATATATGTATATATATATATATATATATATATATATATATATATATATATATATATATATATATATAATATGTATGTATGTATATATACATATATACTTATTTGTGTGCTTGTATGCGTGCGTGTATGATATTTTTAGTATATTTATCATGGAAAGGTAAAATGCCCTCCCAATCAGCTGTTATGAACTGCTCTTCAACATCCTGTTAAAACAAGCCTGAGTTCCTGTGCTGTATAAAGCTTGGTGTTTTAAGACTATTTATTAATTTTTCTTTCTTTTTTTTTATCGTGTGTGTTTCTCTTTCATACGTAAGGCAGCTATGTTCGTGTTAGGAACATTGCGTTGTATACTCTCCTTGGGTTGTCGTATGTTTTTTTTTTTTTTTTTTTTTTTTTTTTTTTTTTTTTTTTTTTTTTTTTTTTTTTTTTTTTCTAATGCTCCAGTAAAAATCCATATACGTGTGTATATATGGGTGTTTATATTCGAGTCTTGAAGTCAATTTGAATTTTTAGGATCGTGTAGTACTGTGAATTAAATAAGATCTGAAAGTTTATTTTTCTTTTCTTTTTTATCTGCCTCGGATATTAATATAATTAAACACCGATCATAGGAATTGCATTGTTTTTTTGTTTTTTGTTTTTTATTCAGAAAACCATGTTTACAAGATCTGATTTGTAGTATATGTTATCTCTTTAGTTGTCCCAATTTGCCCAAAATAACATAATGACGCTCAGTGTCTCGTCGTATGAAAAGATGAAATAGTGATTCTGTTATTGCAAAATGAATAAGAATATATAATGCAGAGCTGCCTGTACGGTCTGTTGTGGGAACGGTTTATAACAACTGGTATTCGGAGGACATGGGAAATTTACCTGTAACTCACACCAGCATAAGGTCCAGAGTTGCTGTGGTGATTTTGTGATAGCACATATTCAATTAACCGGTTTGCCCCCCTCACTATTAACACTAGTATTTTGCAGGGTATAGATGTAATGTGATGATGCTTTTTTTTTTTTTTTTTTTTTTTTTTTTTTTTTTTTTTGAGTAGTGCTAGTTGATTTAAATCGCTTCTTTTATTATATTATTAGGTTTATCTGATTTTTTTTTATTGAACAACACAACAAGTCGTAACTTAATGTATCTCCGTTTACTTTGTATCATTATAATAATTATTATTGGTATTATCATTATTCCTATCTCTTCTTTTCTTATACATCGCATCTCTCGCTCTTGTCAAAATTACTCGTTTTATTTCGCCATTTTATTTATTTAAAAGTGTATCCAGAAAACGTTCATATATATATATATATATATATATATATATATATATATATATATATATATATATATATATATATACATACATAAACGTTTATCAAAGGAATTTAGTATGATTTTATTTTGTTGTTCAAATCAGGCCATTTTTTATGTGTGTGTTAAAATACGGTTTCTCTTTTTGCCTGTTCTCAGCGACCTGTGATGCATCAATGCAATGTTTTGCTTGCCATTTGCAGTGAAAGAAAATGCAAACTTGTAAATTCTCTCGTTGTTGTTGTTGCTGTTTTGATGATCTAGAGTATTCAAACATCAACAACGACAACAACAACAACAAAGGTAACCAGTAGCATTGTATTTTTTGTTTGTTTGTTTCATTCTTTACTATTTATATTTGCTAGGCTGTGAGTATATAAAAAACGTGTGTAAACTGGTTTAGTTTAATCTGCAATGTGTAAACATGTGAATAGAGTGCCAAGTGTTGCACACATCAGGTCGCCAAAGGTCAAAGGTCATGGGTATCTCATCGCGAGGTCATAATAGGTCATTCAGATGTCATTCACAAATTCGGGTCCGGACGGAAGAAAACGAGATGAGAAAAAAAAGAAAAGAAGAAAGATTAAAGAAAGGAAAATAAGAAATTGTTATTATTTTCTTTTAATTATGTGAGAGATGTTTTTTTTTGTGTTGATGTTTCCGTGTGCGAAAAAAGGTACTTTTGCTCTTTCGTAATATATTGTATTAGATTTTTTTTTCTTTTTTTTACGACAGTAATGTTGTTCCCTTTAGGCTCAGAATATTTTCGCCAAATAGACTTATTTATATTATCGGCTCCAATGCAATTTGTGAAGTTTGTCTACGTTCAATCGACCTGTGTTCATTATTTTTATTGTTATTGCAATCATTGGTTTCTCATATGGTATTGATGCATTTATTGGTTTTATTTCAAATTTGTACGGACGTTTGCTGATAATCTGAAGGCCCGTTGATTGGCTGAGCTATGCCTAAGTTTAACCAATCAGGACCCTTGGAAGTAGGTCAGATGTTTTAGAGATCAATTTTTAATTATCATATTTATTATCATTATTCTTATGACTACTGCTCTCATTGGTATTGCTGTTATCATAATTGACAATGTTGATGTAGTAAAAATAAAGGTAAATAAACACAGGTCGGGATATACCTGGCATCTCTGTCATCAGGATATATTTCTGCCTTACGGACATAAAGCAAGTTTTTGTAAAGAGGGATTATTATTCCCTAATGTTTCCATGAGAGTGTCGGTCTTATGTGCGTCTCTCTGGTCGGTTGTATACCATTATGTTCCTTCCTGAAATACTATGTTTGTCGGTCTTTCCATGTGTTACTTGTATTTAAACTATTTATTTAAAAAAATATATATATATATATTTTACTGAACGACACATGATAATGTGGACATAGACTTTATTTTGGATTTATGGAAAGATGCATTTGATATCTGTATAATTCTTTTTATTTATTCATTTCATTTTTTTTTTTTTTTTTTTTAGTATGAAAAAGATATGTGTATAGATAATGAATCTATTTATATATCACCCGAATTCATGATCTGTTTAACTTTATGTTCTCTTTGTTCAAAAAGCCAATTTGACTCCCTCGCCCCCTTCCTTCTCTCCCCCCCCCCCACCAGAGAGCGCTTACTTAGACCAATCCCCCCCCCCCCTCCAAGATAAAACTCTCCCCCTGCGCAAGTCATTCATAAGGTTATTAAGAAGGAAAATGAGTAATTATTATGTCTTGAGTCCTAGACATTGTGACAGACGCAGTATTATGTGACGGTCTGAGTGATATTGACACTTATACGTACTATATGTAAGGCTCATTTTTGTTCGTGTTTTGTAAAGAAAAAAATAATGCCAAAGGAACGTATGTGTGTATTTTTTGTTTTTTTTCCTTTTTTTGTTTTCTTTCATTATAGAAAAAACTGTATTTATTTATTTACTTAGTTTTTCCTTTCTTTGTAAATCATTGAATTTTTTTCATTTTATTTTGGCTTTTGATATATTTTTTTTTCCAAACTGTGGTTTACATATGCAAATTTGCTACTGACGAGTATGTATACAAATGAGCTTTATGGCGTGACTGTTTAAGGGTCAAACTCGCTGATCGTGTCGCACAGATGATGCTATTATTGACTGTGTGTGAAATGATGTTTATGATTATTAATGAAAGGACTCTGGTGTCTTAATTATTGATAGTGTGTAAATATTAAAGGAAGACCGTGTTTGTAAGGAGAAATATTTTTGTAAAAAAAAGATACATTGAAAACCCAATGTGTAATGATTAAAATTTTTAAGTTTGAAGCTATTTCTGAAGAAAGGTGTTTTTCTTTGCCCCCCCCCCCCCCACCCCATCTTGTTAGAATCATTAAGAAAATCAGGATTATGATGAAATATAAGTCAGGATGAGGATTTATCTTTTGAAGAAGATAAGCACATAATTCAAGAAAAGAAAAAAAATTAAGTACCTGGTATAAAGGTACACTGACTAATAATAATAAAAAAAAACTACTATACATGGTTCAAAATATATATATAGAAATAGTAAATGAACATAAAATAAGACTGAAAGATAATGAAGATTCATACAAAAATAAAGAAAACTAGAAAAGAAAATGCATTCTTAATGAGCGCTAAGTAATTATGAAAATTAAAGAAGAAAAGGATTAATGAAAAATTATATATTTGAGATCTGAATTGTATAATAGAGATTATACATATTAATGAAGGTAAATCATATAATGTATAAAAAAGAGACATGAATGTGTGTGTGTGCGTGTGCATGCGTATGCGTGCGTGTATTTACGCACACACAGCATACAGCCTTTGTCCAATCATAGAAAGCACTCTGTGACTGGACATGACCAACTGTGCTGTTCACTGCACGATTGAACAGCAGTCGAACAAAACTTTTAAAAGAAACTGGTACTTAGTCCACCCCCTTCCCCCTCCCCCTAACACACACACTATCCCCACCCCCTCTCTCCGTTCGCCACGAGTACTTTTGAGAAATTAACTGACTACAAAACTACACTTTTATTTGTAAAAAAAAAAATATCTTAGAATGTCACCTTTTTTCTTCTTCTTCTTCTTCTTCTTCTCTTCCTTTCCTATTACACAAAAGCAGAAACAAACAATACAGAGAAAGAGTGACGGATGGAGGAAGAGAAAGGTGGATGGAAAGAGAGGAAAGGAAGTAGTGATAAAATGAAATAGAAGACAGAAATGATACCTCCGTTTTTACGGTGTAAACATTTGATTAAAACAATTGAAATGCTACTCTTTTGAAAAAAAAGCAAAAAATATCAATCCAAAAATATAACAGAATATGAAAGTAAAGGGATGAATAAGCACACATGATACGTGTATGTGTATATATTAATCTATCTATCTATTTATATCTATATCTATATTATATATATACACATATACATACATAAATACATACATGTATATATGCACACACACACACACACACACACACACACACACACACACACACACACACACACACACACACACACACACACACACACACACACACACACACACACACACACACACACACACACACACACACACACACACACACACACACACACACACACACACACACACACACACACACACACACACACACACACACATACACACATATGTGTGTGTGTGTGTGTCTATCTATCTATCTATCTATCTATTTATCTATTTATTTATCTATCTATCTATGTATATATATATAGATAGATAGATAGATAGATAGATAAATAGATAGATAGATAGACGAAAAAGTAGGTAGGTAAATAAAAAGACAGACAGATACCTAAAATATATAGATATCGAAAATGGATACAAAACTACCGTACACACGCATAAATACATACATACACCAGCGTTAGTGTCAGTATGGATGCCTAGATACGCATATATCCACTGGGTGCAGAGAGGTGTAAATATATTTATATATGTATGTGTACCCAAGGCAGCAATATGTGTCAGTTCAGTTAAAGCGACATGCATATATGGAATAATACAAAGGTTGGAATATGTATGTGCATCTGCTGTCACATAAAGGTGCATGTACACACATGTAGATTCGTGTATATGTGTATGGGGAGTACTGGAGGGGATGTATATCATTCTCTATTCTCTCTCACTCTTTCTTTTTATCTTTTTCGCTCTTTCTCTCTCTCTCTTTCTCTTTGTCTTTCTCTTTCTCTTTCTCTTTCTCTTTCTCTTTCTCTTTGTCTTTGTCTTTCTCTCTCTCTCTTTCTCTCTTTCTCTTTCTTTCTCTCTCTCTCTCTCTCTCTCTCTCTCTCTCTCTCTCTCTCTCTCTCTCTCTCTCTCTCTCTCTCTCTCTCTCTCTCTTTCTCTCTTTATCTATCTATCTATCCCTTTCCCTCAATCTCTATCCCCCCCTTTCTCTCTCTTTATCTATCTATCTATCCCTTTCCCACAATCTCTATCCCCCCACCCTCTCTCTCTCTCTGTCTGTGTGTGTGTGTGTGTGTTTGTTTCAGACGCATCTATGGAAATTACACAAAGATACACACCCATGGGAACAAATATCGCTGGGTTTCACAATTGTTAAGAAAGGAACCTTATAGCAAAGCAAAAGGAGCCTTGGGACTCAGAATCCACCTTAACAGCGTATATGTAAGATATAAGTATGAGGAGATTCTTGCACAAATAGCAACTGTAGAAACAACAGAAGTTCTATGAAAAAAAAAGGAAAAGGACGATGTAATAAAGTAATTGTTATTAATGCCTCAAGGTTAAATCGAAATAAATGAAATTATAGCATTTAATGAGAAAGTAATAAAAGCTAAACGTGTTCTGAACAACGTAGGAGGGGCAAACGCTACCCAAATACATAAAGATTGTCGAAGCATTCAGATGTGACATCATCATATCGCTCACCCTATTTTGCTCAAATTGTTCAAAATAGGGATATGGACTACGGACATGTTCTCGTGACATGCCTCGTTGTAGGTATTACGGTGCCACACACGAAAGGAAGCTCATTATACGCCGAGAAGATTGCTCGGGGAAAATAATACCCCTAGGATATGTCTGAAATGTCGTTTTGCGAATGATGACGATCCCTTATTGTGCGTATATTTCCCGAAAGACAAGAGAGAGACAATGCGCAGAAAAATAGGGAATAGTGTATAGTTCGCCTCCTCGCCATAACGATGAGGCTGAGTTCCCAAGAATTAGAAGCACACATGTGGCTGCACAAAACGCCCCTCTTCATTTTGTCCCGCAAGTTCCAGCCGCGGAACCAGCTACAGCTTAAGATCCAATTGCAACTCCAGGAGCAGCACCATCTTCAGTTGCAACAGCAGAACCATAATAATTGCCCTTTACGCTTATACCATCATCACCTGCTTAATATATATTACTGATATATATATATATATATATATATATATATATATATATATATATATATATATATATATATATATATATATATATATATATATATATTATATATATATATATATATATATATATATGTATGTATGTATGTATGTATGTATGTATATATATCAGTAATTGATGCCTCGATATAGATACAAAATAATTGATATCATATTTCCAAACTAAAACCCTTTTTTTTCCTCATCTGTCATTGTATAGACCGCTCCCTCCCCCCCCCCCCCCCCCCCCCCCCTTTCCTTTCCTTTCCTCGATTTTGGACGAAACAAAACTAGAGTATCATGTATATTTCCCTTTGTCCTCCTTTCCCTTCCTTTCCCTTCA
>BOPN01000817.1:222138-224638 GCA_017312705.2 Penaeus japonicus
GTGTGCGTATGTGTGTGTAAACAAGCTGACCAATAGACTAACATGGACATCCCGAGAGTGTGCCGAGTGCCAGCGCCCAAACTGACCACGAATTTGGCGCGTGTGTCCCTTCTGCAATTGTTTGATGCCATTTTCTCACTTGGCACTTCGGATTGACACTGGCATCTGCCACTTCTCTTTATGTGAGGCAATGGAATGGCACTTCTGTCTTTGTTTGTTTGTCTGTTTGACTGTCTGTGTTTCTAATGTCTATGTTATAGTGCATATATTCTCCATCATTTTTCGTTATTATTTGAGAATTCTGTATTTGTGTTTGTATGTACGCATGTTTTTGTGTCCTTGTGTTGGCGTGTATATATGTATTTGTATTTATTTCTACGAACTATTCTTAGATGTGCAAGTAGGTTTTCGCAAGCATATGAGCTCTCGCACAGATGTACCCTAACACGTGTGCATTGTATCCGCGTATAATAACGTACACGCCAACCAATATCACCCTCAAAAGCACCCTTCTATACCACCTGCCCCCCACCCCCGCCCCCTCCCCTATCCCATCTCACCCTCACGAGCCAAAACGACCGTATAACCATTACGGAAGTCTACCAACAACCATGACGATCATTGCAACTGCTTCCGACGCCATTAACCCCTCCCCCCCTGCCCCCGCCCACCCCACCCAGCCACACCGAAATTTCCGATCGTTTCTCCCCTTCCCCTACCGAAGCCCCCTCACCCCCTCCCACACACACCCTCATCTCGATTCCCATTTCTTGCGAATATCAACAACCTTTTTCTCCCCCTCCTCTCCCCCACTTTCCTTCCACCACCCCCCCCTCACAGCCACCCTTTACGACCCGGCTGCCAATACCCCCAATCTACCCCTTTCCTCCCCCCTTTCCCCTCTATCTACCTACCTCCCTCACTTCCCCCTCCCTCCCCTCTACTTTCTTCCTCCCCCCCCTTCCTCTTGTACACTTACTCCCTCACATAGGAACACACACAGACATACATATATATACATGAACTCACACCAACGTGAAAACCCGTACGTACGTAATACTTGACCCCGTGACCCCATTATCCAATAAACACCTCTAAACGGATTACCCTTATGACCCAGCCGCATCCAAGCCGCCAGGACAATATATCACAAAGGGCCGTCCAATCCATTTCGTCTACAGGCACATAGGACACATCAGACAAAAGGGGTCAGACCGTTCGATAAAGCTCGGGGTGAAGTGCCCGAGTGCCGTGACCCCCAGACCGTACTCTTTCTTGCTCGGGGGTCTCCTCCTGTTGGGGTCCCATGGTCGGTCGCGGCGTGACTTCTTTTAGCCGCTGCGAAATGGCGAGGGGGTGAGACAAGGATGGGGGGAGGGGGAAGGGGAGGGGAAGGGGGAGGGGGGGTTGGAGCGAGAGGTTGAGGGGGTTGGAATGGGAGGTTGGGGGGGGGGGCTGTAGGGGTTGTTGTCTTCTCCATAGATAGGGGAGGATGGTGAGGGCGTCTTCTTATGTGGTGGGCGCCCCGGGGCACTCGTTGCTGGGTGACTTTTAAGAAAACGTGGGAAGGGAAAGATGAGAAATGCACACCAACGAATAAGATTAAACAAAATTCACGCACACACATATATGCATGTATGTGTATATATGTGTATGAATATATCCCTCTCTCTCTTTCTCTCTCTCTCTATCTCTAACTATCTATCTATTTATCTATCTATCTATCTATCTATATATATATAGTGGTATGATATATATGCAAACCATTAGCTCAATGACACAAAAAATGTATCCAAAGATAATCATAATGATGATATTGATAATGATAATTATAATAATAATAGTTATAATGATAATGAAAATAAGGATAATAATAATGATAATGATAATATGATGATAATAATGTATTCATAATGATAGCGATTATGATATATATATAATAATAATGATAATAACAAAGCTAAGGATGATCGTATTACAAAATACAGTAATATAATAATATATTAATATTAAAGATAACAACAAAAACAAAACAGCAATTACAACAATACAAATGCACTTAAAAGAAATCATTTCGCCTCGAAGCTTCTGAGCACCGAAATCTCGACGTTATTCTGCCAAAGTTTCTCGATCGTTCTATAACAAAATACAACCAGATCAAAGGTTGATGAGCGATGATTAGCGTGTTCATCATGTACATTATGAGATCGCTTCCTTTGTCGCCCATAATGACCCGCGGATCATTAGCATAATTGTTGTAATTAACCTAAATAACCTTCTGACTGCTTCGGTCCCGTGAACTTGCGAATGGTAACAGCTATTTAACGCCGGATAATTTTGCGTCTCCTAACTCATTGTTTTTTTTGCGTTCGATCTCTTTTTATCGGTTTCCTTCTCTCTCTCTCTGTCTTCGTTACTTAATTAATTCGGTTATTATTCTAGAGATCTCGGTTCTCCTTCTCTTTATCTCATTATGTCTCTCTCTCTCCATATGTGTGTG
>BOPN01000817.1:242138-252138 GCA_017312705.2 Penaeus japonicus
CATCCCCCCTCTCCCCTTCCTCCTCCCCTTCCCACCCCCCTCTCCCCTTCCCATCCCCCTCTCCCCTTCCTCCTCCCCTTCCCATCCCCCTCTCCCCTTCCTCCTCCCCTTCCCATCCCCTCTCCCCTTCCTCCTCCCCTTCCCAGCCCCCTCTCCCCTTCCTCCTCCCCTTCCCATCCTCCTCCCCCCCTCCCCGGCTGATGACGCCGCCAGAGCTCCTTCTCTCCTGGCACTGCGGCTTCTGAATTCCTTTAACGTCTGTCCGCCTCATTACGTCTATTTTTAGCGCGTCCTGCTCCATTTCCCCTCTCCTTCGTCCCCTCTCTCCTCTTTCCCTCTCTCCCCTCTCTCTCTCTTTACTTCCTCCTCTTTCTCTCTCTCTCATTTCTTCTTCTACTCTCTTTTAGTCTCCCCCCATCTCTCTCTCACTCATTCAATCAGTTTCTCTCTCTCTTTCTCCTTCTACTCTCACTCACTCACTCAATCAGTCTCTCTCTCTCCTTCTCCTACTCTCTCTCTCTCCTTCTACTCTCTCTCTCTCTTTCTCTCCTTCTCCTTCTCTCTCCCTCTCTCGCTTACTCTCTTTCTCTCTCCCTCTCTCACTTACTCTCTTTCTCTCCTCTTTCTCTCTCTCTCTCTCTCTCTCTTCTTTCTTCTCATTCTTTTACTCACTCTCTCTCTCTCTTTCTGTGTGTGCGTGCGCGCGCGCGTTTGTGTAAGTTTGTTGGTTCATATGTGATTTTCAGCATTACATTTATTATCAAAGTTTGCTAATGCAGATGAACCCCACCCCTACCCTAACCTAACCTACCTAAAGCCCCCAACATCTCATTGCACCCTCTCCATCCACCTCCCCCCCAACACCTCATTCGACCTTCCCCATCCCCCTCCCCTCTCCCCAACACCCCATTCCACCCCCCACTCCCCCCCTCCCCCCTCCCCAACACATTCCCCCCACCCCAACACCCCATCCCCCAATCCCTCATCCCCCCCCCCACCCCAACACATCCCCCCCCCCCCACACACACACTCACTCCCCTCCTCACGTAGCGATAATGGCCCTGCACAATATTCCGAATCCGCGAGCATCACCATACACTCTTTGCCACTAATAACATCTGTCGAAATTACCTCCTCATTAGCGGCTGCGAACGGTTTCTTCGCCGCCATAATGAAGCGCTAGAAATTAGTAAAAGATTTTAATTAAGATTTGGCCAAGGAATTGGATGGTTGGGGAATGGCGAATCCTTTTTTTCAAGAATGGGGAGTGTTTGCTTATATTTAGTTTCGTGTTTTTTTCGTATTTCTGTGTATGTGTGGAGGTGTTGTTTGTTTGATTATTTGTTTAATCTGATGTATTTCTGCTTTCATATTTTTTTTTCTTTCTTTTTTTCATTCTTTTTTTTCCTTTTTTTCTTTTTTTCCCCATTTTTCTTTCTTTTTTTCCTTTCTTTCTTTCTTTTTTCCCTTTTTTCTTTCTTTTTTCCCTTTTTTCTTTCTTTTTTCTCTTTTTTCTTCATTTTTTTTTCTTTTTTTCTTTTCTTTTTTTTTGAGGAATATATATTTTTCCTATTTTTATGTCACTCGCTTTACTTGTTCTTATTGTCCTCTTTCACTCTCTCTTTTTCCCCTCTCTCTGCCTCCTCTTTCTTTCTTTCTCTCTCTCTCTCTCTCTCTCTCTCTCTCTCTCTCTCTCTCTCTCTCTCTCTCTCTCTCTCTCTCTCTCTCTCTCTCTCTCTCTCTTTTTCTTCTTCTTCTTCCTGCCTTCTCTTCGTCCCGCCTCTTCCCATATTGCGTCGCTTACTCTTCCTATCCTAATCTTCTCCCTTTTACCTTTATCCTACAGCCTCCTCGTCCTCTCTCTCTCTCTCTCTCTCTCTCTCCCTCTCTCTCTCTCTCTCTCTCTCTCTCTCTCACTCTCTTTCTTTCTTTTTCTCTCTATCTCTCTCTTTTTTTCTCTCTCTCCTCAGTCCTTCCATCCTAAGGCGAAATTGAGTCTATTTCATCTGAGTGTGTCTAGCAAATGAGTATTGTTATGATTAAGGATCACTATTAATTGTTTTTAATTCTTTAAACCAAAAGATCCGGGGTGATTCAATGGTTCAATTTTGTATGCCAATTTAATCATCTATTATATTTCAGTTATCCGTTTTCAACCCAAAAAATAAGATTGAAATAAGGTGAAAAAAACGATAACAAATAATGTGAAAAATAAAGATTTATACACTGTCTTTGTTTGGCATTCTCTCTTTTTTCTGCATCTCTGTCTTTATTCATTCCCTTTCTATCATTCGCTCTCACATCATACCCTAGACCTATCCTATATTATTATCACCCTCATTGAGGTTTCACCACAACCTCCTTTCACCACCACATTTTTTTCTAACCATGAATTTTTTTACGGATTTTTTTTTCTTTTTTTTTTTTTTTTACCTAATTATATGTATCGATTTTTTATGCAAGTATGGGCGAGGAAGAAATATTTTGCACGCAGCTATGGTTTTAGATTTTTTTTCTCCTTTTTTGATGTAGCTCTGTGTCGAAATTATAATTGTAGATGAAGCTATGGGTGTAGTGAGTTTTATTTCTCTTTCATGGCAAGCCCTTTTTGTCACTGGCCATTCAGAAGTTGGAGGAAACTTATTCGTACTTTGTGAATATCACTTCAGGGTAATGGTATTGTATATTAAATAAACTTACGTGAATATTTCTAAGAGATAATGGATGGATTACGTGTATATTGTAATGTTCTTCTACTGATGAAACTTCAGACTTTGGAATTGAAATTTTTTAATAGTTCTTTATGACTTGAGGTCAAAAGTTCGTCAACCTCACATGACCCACAGTTCGCCGTACCTCCGAATACTGTCTATAAGGTCTATGGTTGCATGTTCCTAGTTTATGATCCCTCAATAAAAAAGATAAAAAAAAAAAAAAATATATATATATAATAATAACGTACAGCTTATACCTTTATCACCGAATTAGCTATCTGGATGAACTGAAAGTATCAAAACTTTAAAAGTGTGACGTAAAGAATAAGGTGAGCATGTAATTACGGATATTTGAATTTTTAAAGTGAAGTGCGAATTTAGAGACACTTTATGTAGCAAATTGAGGAAAATGCTCGAATGTTAACAAGACTGGATCGTAATTTGCAACTTGCGTATGTTGTAATAAGATATGAGAGATATGCTGCTTCCAGATTTTGGGCGCCAGAGATTTTTTTTCTTATACCTATTTACCAACACGCCACCTCTAGTAGTTGGTCCCTGCCTCCCCACCAAACACCTCCACCCTCAAAATTTCAACCAGTCGAAATGTTATTCTGATGCGAGCGGACACATGCATGCACGCACACACACACACACACACACACACACACACACACACACACACACACACACACACACACACACACACACACACACACACTCACACACAATTACATTACGCAATACTGTATTAATATTTTACTTTCCTTTAGGAAACATAAAAACATCACCACTATAGCTAAGCCCAATACGTGATATGTCCAAAAATATTTATACTTTTAAAGATCCTTAAATGTCTAGACTTCCGCGATTCGCTTTATAAGATGATTGCAGTTGAATAAAGAACTATTACCATGGGTAATACTTTAACCTAACATCAGGAAATTAATGTATAAGAACAAACACCCTTTTTTTAAATTCCTTTGGAAAATCCAGGATGTGGTGTCGATTTTTTTTTTTTTTTTTTTTTAAGACTAAGATACGGGTGTCGAATAGATACGATGGGGAGCTTGTCCTCACAACCTCGCAATTATAGGTGTATCTCTCTATTTCACCCATGCGATAGTGTCCGCCCATAACAAGGCGTTAGAAGCCGCCCATCGCCGCCCATCGCCGCCCACTGAATGCCTCTATAACCTATGATTTACTCTTGACGTGGGCGGGAATTAAGCCTCTCTCTTCTCCTTCTCCCGTTCTCTTTCTTGTGTCCCCTACCCCCCTTTCATCTCTTTCATCTACTTCTTTGTCTATCTTGTTTTTCACTTTCTCATTCATTCAGTTTTCTGCCTCTTCTTCTCCAATACTCTTCTTTGGTTCATCCCCTTTCTCCTCTCACCTTTTCTCTTCGACTTTCCCTTTCCCCCTATTTATTTGTTGATCCCCCCCCCTTTCTTTCACTATTTCTCTCTCTCTATCTATCTCTTTATTTATATATTTATCTCTCTATATATATCGCTCTCTTTCATTTTCTCTCTCTCACTCTATGTTATTTATGTGTTACTTTTATTCATTCTTTAATTAAGTTCACACAAAATTTATCAATTATATATAGCATCGGTGGTTCAGTGGTAGAATTCTCGCCTGCCACGCGGGAGGCCCGGGTTCGATTCCCGGCCGATGCAACACCATCAAAGTATTTACTTTATTTATATCCTGCTACTGGAATTTAATTCTCCTTTACTCTATCTTCCTCTTCTCCACTCACTCTATCCCACCTATCCGCCATCCCTCCCTCCCTCCCTCCCTCCGCCCTCCTTTCTCCCTCTTACTCTAATTCCTTTTCGTTCTTCCTCTGTCTCTTTACATTTCTCTATTGTTCGTTCTTCTCTCTCTCTCTCTCTCTCTCTCTCTCTCTCTCTCTCTCTCTCTCTCTCTTTTCCCTCTGCCTCATTTCCCTTTGTCCTTCTCTCTATCTCTCCTTCTCTCTTTCCTTCTAACTCTTTCTCCTTCTCCCTTTCGTTCTAACTGTTTCCCGTTCTATCTCTCTGTCTTTAAGTCTTTCAGTCGTTACGTCTTTCTCTCTATCGCTTTTCTTTTTTTTCTCTCCCCCCCTCCTCCCCCCCCCTCTCTCTCTCTCTCTCTCTCTCTCTCTCTCTCTCTCTCTCTCTCTCTCTCTCTCTCTCTCTCTCTCTCCTCTCTCTCTCTCTCTCTCTCTCTTCCAAGATACGAGGACCTGAGAGCCGCCTACTATGAGAAGGCGGCGGAATGCGTTTAATTTAAGGTTCATGATGCCTAAGATAAGACAATAACTATCGCCTCCTCTTGAAAGAGAGAGAGAGAGAGAGAGAGAGAGAGAGAGTGAGAGAGAGAGAGAGAGAGAGAGAGAGAGAGAAAGAGAAAGAGAGAGAGAGAGAGAGAGAGAGAGAGAGAGAGAGCGAGAGAGAGAGAGAGAGAGAGAGAGAGAGAGAGAGAGAGAGAGAAAGAGATTTAATTTTCGTTTCTTGTTGGAGTTTTAATCAATATTTTCATCATAATCAGACATAACATCTCATTTATTTAAAAGCAATAACATGGCAAAGGCATCGAAACAAAAACATCAAGAACAACAACAGCAAAGACAATAATAGCATAACATCTAACAGAATAAGAAGGCAAACACATGCTATGGATTACAGACCAACACGCTTCGAATACTTTAAACAAGTGGCCAAGAAATCGCCGGTATTTAAATCCCTGGTTATGTAAGCTCTTCACTAAGAAAAGGTGGATTTCTCTTACTTATTATCTTGAGTAATAGGACTAGACACACTTCTCAAGGTTACGGATCTCGAGGCCTCATTTCCACCTCAGATTATTGGGTTTCTGGTCTTCTTTGCCTGGCTGAATCTGTCTCTGTCTCTGTCTCTGTCTCTGTCTCTGTCTCTGTCTCTGTCTCTGTCTCTGTCTCTGTCTCTGTCTCTGTCTCTGTCTCTGTCTCTGTCTCTGTCTCTGTCTCTGTCTCTGTCTCTGTCTCTGTCTCTGTCTCTGTCTCTGTCTCTGTCTCTGTCTCTGTCTCTGTCTCTGTCTCTGTCTCTGTCTCTGTCTCTGTCTCTGTCTCTGTCTCTGTCTCTGTCTCTGTCTCTGTCTCTGTCTCTGTCTCTGTCTCTGTCTCTGTCTCTGTCTCTGTCTCTGTCTCTGTCTCTGTCTCTGTCTCTGTCTCTGTCTCTGTCTCTGTCTCTGTCTCTGTCTCTGTCTCTGTCTCTGTCTCTGTCTCTGTCTCTGTCTCTGTCTCTGTCTCTGTCTCTGTCTCTGTCTCTGTCTCTGTCTCTGTCTCTGTCTCTGTCTCTGTCTCTGTCTCTGTCTCTGTCTCTGTCTCTGTCTCTGTCTCTGTCTCTGTCTCTGTCTCTGTCTCTGTCTCTGTCTCTGTCTCTGTCTCTGTCTCTGTCTCTGTCTCTGTCTCTGTCTCTGTCTCTGTCTCTGTCTCTGTCTCTGTCTCTGTCTCTGTCTCTGTCTCTGTCTCTGTCTCTGTCTCTGTCTCTGTCTCTGTCTCTGTCTCTGTCTCTGTCTCTGTCTCTGTCTCTGTCTCTGTCTCTGTCTCTGTCTCTGTCTCTGTCTCTGTCTCTGTCTCTGTCTCTGTCTCTGTCTCTGTCTCTGTCTCTGTCTCTGTCTCTGTCTCTGTCTCTGTCTCTGTCTCTGTCTCTGTCTCTGTCTCTGTCTCTGTCTCTGTCTCTGTCTCTGTCTCTGTCTCTGTCTCTGTCTCTGTCTCTGTCTCTGTCTCTGTCTCTGTCTCTGTCTCTGTCTCTGTCTCTGTCTCTGTCTCTGTCTCTGTCTCTGTCTCTGTCTCTGTCTCTGTCTCTGTCTCTGTCTCTGTCTCTGTCTCTGTCTCTGTCTCTGTCTCTGTCTCTGTCTCTGTCTCTGTCTCTGTCTCTGTCTCTGTCTCTGTCTCTGTCTCTGTCTCTGTCTCTGTCTCTGTCTCTGTCTCTGTCTCTGTCTCTGTCTCTGTCTCTGTCTCTGTCTCTGTCTCTGTCTCTGTCTCTGTCTCTGTCTCTGTCTCTGTCTCTGTCTCTGTCTCTGTCTCTGTCTCTGTCTCTGTCTCTGTCTCTGTCTCTGTCTCTGTCTCTGTCTCTGTCTCTGTCTCTGTCTCTGTCTCTGTCTCTGTCTCTGTCTCTGTCTCTGTCTCTGTCTCTGTCTCTGTCTCTGTCTCTGTCTCTGTCTCTGTCTCTGTCTCTGTCTCTGTCTCTGTCTCTGTCTCTGTCTCTGTCTCTGTCTCTGTCTCTGTCTCTGTCTCTGTCTCTGTCTCTGTCTCTGTCTCTGTCTCTGTCTCTGTCTCTGTCTCTGTCTCTGTCTCTGTCTCTGTCTCTGTCTCTGTCTCTGTCTCTGTCTCTGTCTCTGTCTCTGTCTCTGTCTCTGTCTCTGTCTCTGTCTCTGTCTCTGTCTCTGTCTCTGTCTCTGTCTCTGTCTCTGTCTCTGTCTCTGTCTCTGTCTCTGTCTCTGTCTCTGTCTCTGTCTCTGTCTCTGTCTCTGTCTCTGTCTCTGTCTCTGTCTCTGTCTCTGTCTCTGTCTCTGTCTCTGTCTCTGTCTCTGTCTCTGTCTCTGTCTCTGTCTCTGTCTCTGTCTCTGTCTCTGTCTCTGTCTCTGTCTCTGTCTCTGTCTCTGTCTCTGTCTCTGTCTCTGTCTCTGTCTCTGTCTCTGTCTCTGTCTCTGTCTCTGTCTCTGTCTCTGTCTCTGTCTCTGTCTCTGTCTCTGTCTCTGTCTCTGTCTCTGTCTCTGTCTCTGTCTCTGTCTCTGTCTCTGTCTCTGTCTCTAGGAGGGAAGGGAAGAAGAAGAGGGGAGAGGAAGGGTAAATTGGGAATGAGGAAGGGGTAGAAGGAGAGGAGGAGCTGAAAGGGAGAGGAGAGGGAGAGCGAAGGAAAGGGGAAGAAGAGGAAATAAGGGAAAGGAAGAATTGGATGGGAGGGAGGAAGGGGAAGGGTGGAGGAAGAGGCAGGGGGAAGGGGGATTGGAAGAAATACGAAAGGTCGTAGAGGAATGAGAGATAGAGAGAGAAGGAGAAGGAAGAGGAGAAAAGAGAAAGAGAGAGGAAGAGAGAGAGAGAGAGAGAGAGAGAGGAAGAGAGAGAGAGAGAGAGAGAGAGAGAGAGAGAGAGAGAGAGAGAGAGAGAGAGAGAGAGAGAGAGAGAGAAGAAGAAGAAGAAGAAGAGAGAGAGAGAGAGAGAGAGAGAGAGAGAGAGAGAGAGAGAGAGAGAGAGAGAGAGAGAGAGAGAGAGAGAAAGAGATAGAGAGAGAGAGAGAGAGAGAGAGAGAGAGAGAGAGAGAGAGAGAGAGAGAGAGAGAGAGAGAGAGAGAGAGAGAGAGAGAGAGAGAGAGAGAGATTTCCACTGAGTCATGTTCCCCTGTACCACTCAACAAGTGAGTAAGGACCCGGACCGTTAAGCCAAGCAGGGGGTGGAGGGGGGGAGGGGGGAGGCGGCGTGGAGTGGAGTAGGGGGGGTGGAGTGACGCCCGTAAGGTGGAGTAAGTGGAGTCGCTGCGGTGGAATGTTTATTTCTGTCGTGGGCGTTTATTGCTAGTTGTTTGTTTATTTAGGATTTCTTTGTGTTTTTTTTTCTTCTCGGTGTTAGGCATTCGTTTGTTGTTTTGTTTGTTTGTTATTTTTGTTTGTTTGTTGTTTTCTATGTTTGTCGTTATGCTTGTTTTTCTTTGTTTATTTGTTTTGTTTTATCATTTATGTTTGTTTGTTTCATTGTTTTAATTGTATTTCGTTTTGTTTATTGGTTGGTTTGTCCTTTATTGTTTTGTTTGTTTGTTTTTCTCGGCGTTCGATATTCGTTTGTTTTCGCATGTTTAGGATCCGTTTCTCGTTTTGTTTGCGTTTTATTCGGCGTTTGGAATTAATTTTGTTTGTAGGGTTAGAAAAAAAGGTCTATTACAACGGGGTCTTCTCCTCTTTCCTTTTTTTTGTTTTCTGCTTATTTTTCACATCACCCTCTTTCTTATTTTTTTCTCTTTTCCTCTCCTTCTCATACTTCTTCTCTTCTTCTTCGTATTTTTCTCTTCTTTTCATTTTTCTCTTATTCTTCGTCTTTCCTCTCCTTCTCATTCTTCTTCACTTATTCTTCTTCGTCTTTTCCTCTCCTTCTCATTCTTCTTCTCCTCTTCTTCTTCATCTTTTCCTCTCCTTCTCATTCCTCTTCCTCTTCTTCTTAGTCATCTTTTCCTCTCCTTCTCATTATTCTTCTATTATTCTCCTTCATCTTTTCCTCTCCTTCCCATTCCTCTTCCTCTTCTTCTTAGTCATCTTTTCCTCTCCTTCTCATTCTTCTTCTCCTCTTCTTCTTCATTTTTCCCTCTCATTTTCATTCTTCTTCTTCATCTTTTCCTTTCCTTCTCATTCTTCTTCATCTTTTCCTCTCTTTCTCATTCTTCTTCTCTCTTCCTCTACTTCTTCCTCGACCCCAAGATCGCAATCTACCTACCTACCTAACCGACCTACCTACTGCGTGTTAAGACTTAGGGCTTCGAAATCCTTACAAGTGATTCCTGTATAATTAACGAGGGAGGAGAAAGGGGAAGAGGAAAGAGAGGTCGAAGGATGGGGGAAGGAAGGGAGGAAGGGAGGACGAGGAAGGGAAGGGAAGAAGAAAGAGGGGAGAGGGAAGGGGGTGGGAGTGGGAATGAGGGAGGGGGTAGAAGAAGCAGGGATGTAAGATTGTAGGGAGAGGGAGGGGAGAGCGAAGGGAAAGGGGGAGAGGAGAGGGGGAAATGGGGAAGGGTGGATGGGAGGGGAGGAAGGGGGAAGGGTGGAGGAAGAGGCAGGGGGAAGGGGGATTGGAAGAAATACGAAAGGGCGTAGAGGAATGAGAGATAGAGAGAGAAGGAGAAGGAAGAGAAGGAGAAAAGAGAAAGAGAGAGAGGAGAGAGAGAGAGAGAGAGAGAGAGAGAGAGAGAGAGAGAGAGAGAGAGAGAGAGAGAGAGAGAGAGAGAGAGAGAGAGAGAGAGATAGATAGATAGATAGAGAGAGAGAGAGAGAGAGAGAGAGAGAAAGAGATAGATAGATAGATAGATAGAGAGAGAGAGAGAGAGAGAGAGAGAGAGAGAGAGAGAGAGAGAGAGAGAGAGAGAGAGAGAGAGAGAGAGAGAGAGAGAGAGAGAGATGGGTAGGAGAAAAGGGAGAGGGAGGGGGGAAACGAAGGAAAGGGGAAGAAGAGGGGGAAATGGGGAAAATTGGATGGGAGGGAGGGGGGAGGCGGCGTGGAGTGGAGTAGGGGGGGTGGAGTGACGCCCGTAAGGTGGAGTAAGTGGAGTCGC
>BOPN01000817.1:257138-264638 GCA_017312705.2 Penaeus japonicus
CACACACACATACATATATATATGTATATATATATATATATATATATATATATATACACACACACACACACACACACACACACACACACACACACACACACACACACACACACACACACAGACTCATCAAACATAGCAAACTGGCAACACGAGTCAGGTGTGTTGCTTGTCAGTTCTTATCAAGGGCATTTATAGTCCTAGGCCTGATTTACACCCGGAGAGTCTCCCTTAAAAGCCTACTTCGAGGGAGGGGGGAGGTGGGGGGGGAGGAGGGAGGAGGGCGAGGGAGAAAGGGGGAGAGGTAGGAGGGCGAGGGAGAAAGGGGGAGAGGGGTGCGAGGAGGGGAGATAAGTGGAGGGGGAGGTAGGGAGATGAGGGGAGGGGGAGGTAGGGAGATGAAGGAAGGGGAGGGGAGACGAGGGAGAGGTAGGGAGGGAAGGAGAGAGATGTTAAGGAGAGGTAAGGTTAGTGGAGGAGGAGGAGTGGGGGGGGGGGGCATATGAAGGGAAGGGAAAGGAATGTAAGGGGAGGGAGAGGGGGAGGGGGAGTAGGGGGAAAGCGGTATGGGGAGGGGAGAAGGGAGGGGAGGTTTGTGTTGGGAAGAGGAGAAAGGAAAGAGAATGGGGAGGCTTAAGGGGGGAGGGGAGCTAAGAGGTAGATGCCGAGGGAGGAGGAGAGAGAGTGAAAAGGAGGAGATGGGTGGGGGGGGGGGGGGATAGGGGTGAGAACAGGAAGAATTTGACAGAAAGATTGGGAGAGGGAGGGAGAAAGAATGAGTGAGGGAGGGATGGAGGAGGAGAGGGGGTAGAGAGAAAGGTATAGCAAGAGGGAGAGAGGGAGAGGGATAGGAAGAGGGGAAAAGGGGAGGGGGGATTCATCTTTTTTTAACGTGATCTTATCCATATGTTGATAAAGAAATGTTATGATAATGTGTTCATTTTCATAATTTTCTGTCTTATTTCATATTTCTCTTCTTCGTCATCTGTTTTTACTATTTCTTTTTTTTTCCTTCGTCGTCATATTCTTTCTCTCTTTTCTGTTTCTTCCTTTTCCTTATATTTTCTTATTTCCTTTTCCTCTTCTTCTTCTCCTTTACCTCTTCCTCCTCCTCTTCTTCGCCTTTTTCATCATCTTCCTTCGGAAAATATTAATACAAAACATATTTCAACATTCCTTCAATATATCTCAAGGTCACTCTCAACTAACATACTCACATGATTAACATTACCATTATTTTTTTTTACTCATCCCCCCATATGTTTGAGTTATTCACGTGCCTGGTAAAAAATGAGAAAAAAATGATACACATGTATATTCAATATGATTTATATCTCCAGTCTCCCAAAAAGATATTTGCATAATGGTTAAATTGCACATTGAAATGATAATAGCAATAGAAAAACTAAATAATGAACAACCTGGAAAAGTATACAAACTACAGTATAAAAGTATGCAATATGCAGTCTACTCGAAATGACATTTGATTTTATTCATTCACCGAATATCCTTTCTGCAAACTGTATCCTATGGCAAGTTCATAATATGTTTGTATTCATCTCTTTCCCTCCATCCCCCTCTCGCTCTAGCTTTCTTTCTTTCTCTCTATTTCTCTTTTTCTCTTTCTTTCTCTCTCTCTCTCTCTCTCTCTCTCTCTCTCTCTCTCTCTCTCTCTCTCTCTCTCTCTCTCTCTCTCTCTCTCTCTCTCTCTCTCTCTCTCGGTCTGTCTCTATTTGTCATTACTATTATCAAAATATGAACATTTTTGTTTATCAACAAAATGTTATTAGTATTGTCAGAATCATTGCTATAACTATTAATGGTATTTTCATTATCATTATCATTATTATCATTTTTATCATTATTAATCACCATTTTCCTTGTTATCACTATAATCATTATTATCATTATCATTATCAATGTTGATGTTAATGATGATGATAATAATAATGATGATGAAAATAACGTAGAGGTTAAAAATCATCATAACAACTCCAACAACATAAAGAAACAAACCGTAAAATCGCAAGTACCAAGGATAACCTTGTCTCATCCCCCTCCCCCCTCCCCCCCTCCCCTCTCTTCCCCACTCTTCAGCCTCCCCTTAACTCCCTGACACCCCCCCCCTCCCTATAAAATCCCTACCCTATCCTTCTCCTCTACCACCCCTTCCCCTCCCATACCACCCTCCCTCCGCCTATCACTTGTTTTCCTTGAGTAGGCTTTGAGTAGCTCCCTCCCCCTCCCCCCTCCCCTTACAAGGGGGAAAAGGAGGAGGGGGGAGGGGGAAGGGGGAGGAGGGGGTTTAAAGGCCAAGCTGTGAGGGAGATAAAGTTTAAGAACAAAGAGAGAGGGAGAGAAGGGTGTGTATGTGTTTAAGGAGTAAGCAAAAATACATGCGTATAGGTACACATACTCTCTCTCTCTTCCTCCCACCTTCCCTCCCTTATTTCCTCTCTCTCGCTCTCTCTATCTCTACCTCTCTTCCTCTCCTCCTTCCCTCCCTCATTTCCTCTCTCCCTTTCTCTCTCTCGCTCTCTCTATCTCTATCTCTATCCCTCCCTCCTTTTCCTCCCTCATATCATCTTTCTCTCTCTCTCTCTCTCTCTCTCTCTCTCTCTCTCACTCTTACTCTCACTCTCCCTCTGTCCCTCTGCCCCCCCCCCTCTCTCTCTCTCTATCTATCTATCTATCTCTATCTCTCTCTCTCTTTCTCTCTCCCTCCCTCTCTTTGTCACACCTTTTCCATCACCCTCTGCCTCTCACCTCCATGTTTCGCCATGTCTCTAATCCGCCCTTTTTCTCTCCGCTCAAGGCATCCCTATGTTTCTCCTCAACCACCTTGGACAACCGCTAGTTTTACCGTTACGAGTCTTTTCTTCGTCTGCGCCTCTTCTCTGTGTTGATTTCTTCTGACTGAAATTGTGCACTTATATATCTTAAGCAATATCTCTCTTTATCTCTCTCTCTCTCTCTATCTATCTATCTATCTCTCTCTCTCTCTCTATCTATCTATCTCACTCTCTCTCTCACTCTCTTCTCTACTTTCATTCTCTATCTCTTTCATTCGTCCTCACCTTCTCCTGTTTATCGACCGTTACTCACCCTTCAGGAAAGGTTAATGAAACATGAACAGGGCTCTGATCACAGGTGTTAAATTGGCCTTCAAATCATTTCACCTGAGGAGTTATTTGCGTCTCGCAAATGTTCTTTCTCTAACACCTTTCTAAGTTTATCTATTGATTTTTTTTCTTCAAAGATTCTTAGCTGAGATTTACATATTTTCCGAAGGGAAGAGATCTCATCTGGATTTTTTTTTTTTTCATCTCATAATCAGATGGGATATTAATGAGACTATGTCTGATATCCATACTGGTATGAGAAATACAATCCTCACACTAATACCAAAAACATCACCCTCATACTAAATAGTCCTACAGATAAAAATGAAGGAATATCTCTATATTGTTGATATCTACTTCATCTCTTCTCCTCACACTATGCTAATCAGCGCATTAATCTCGGATCAGTATCTCACGTCCATCAAGATTTATTAACAGAATTTATTCCCGTCTCTCACTTACCCTAATGAATGTACCTGCTTCTCGCACTCTTAACGTAGGTAAAAGGTTGAAGGAAGTATGATTAATCAGTTGTTTTGTTAGATTAATGGAGAGAGTAGACTCGTAGATGATTAGGCGTCGGAATTAATGAACACAAACTATGTCTATCTGTGCAAATAGATAGTCTTCTGGACTGGGAAACCATCCCTCCGTTCCTCTCTCTCTTTTTTTTCTCCCCCCCCTCTTTCTTTCTTTCTTTATTTTTTTGTTCTTATTTCTCTCTCTCTCTCTCTCTCCCTTTCCCTTTCCCTTTCCCTTTCCCTCTCCCTCTCCCTCTCCCTCTCCCTCTCCCTCTCCCTCCTCTCTATGTATATAGTATGAATAAACATAGTTTCTTGTGAATAAACATAGTTTCTTGCAGAGAGACAGAGAGAGAAAGAGAGAGAGAGAAAGAGAGAGAGAGAGAGAGAGAGAGAGAGAGAGAGAGAGAGAGAGAGAGAGAGAGAGAGAGAGAAAGAAAGAGACACACACACACACACACACACACACACACACACACACACACACACAGAGAGAGAGAGAGAGAGAGAGAGAGAGAGAGAGAGAGAGAGAGAGAGAGAGAGAGAAATAGGTAAGTAGAGAAAGCGAGAGACAGACAAATAGACGGACAGACGAACAAATAGAAATAAAAGAGAGAGCGAGAGAAAAAAGAGGAAAAAAATACCCAGACATAGACAGGGGCAGAGGAAAGAGAGAGAAAAGGGTTAACGATGCATGAACAGGAGGAAGAGAGGAAAAAAAAAAAAAAAAAAAAAACAGAGAAAGGAAGCGGGAGAGAATGAGTCACAACGGATGGAGAATAGAGAGAGCGAGAGAGAGAGAGAGAGAGAGAGAGAGAGAGAGAAAGAGAGAGAGAGAGAGAGAGAGAGAGAGAGAGAGAGAGAGAGAGAGAGAGAGAGAGAGAGAGAGAGAGAGAGAGAGAGAGAGAGAGAGAGAGAGAGAGAGAGAGCGAGAGAGCGAGAGCGAGAGAGAGAGAGAGAGAGAGAGAGAGAGAGAGAGAGAGAGAGAGAGAGAGAGAGAGAGAGAGAGAGAGAGAGAGAGAGAGAGAGAGAGAGAGAGAGAGAGAGAGAAAGAAAGAGAGAGAGAGAAATAATTCAAAATACGGAAGCGGAGGCAGACGAAAAAGAAGATTCGACAGATGGATGAATAGATAGATTAATAGATCGATAGAAAGATAGATAGATGTATATAGAGAGATAGATAGATAAATAGATAGATAGGTTGGTAAATAGATAGATAAACACATTAAAAAGAAGATAAAAGCTGATTAAAGATATACAAATTTGCAAAGGTAGAAACTAGGATGAAGAAAATAAAGCAGGCACACACACACACACACACACACATACAAACACAGACACACACACACACACATACACAAATACACACACACACACACACACAAAGAATCATACACACACAAACAAACACACACACACATACAAAAACACACACACACACAAACAAGCACTAAAATCAAAAGATACAACCACATTAAAGGAAGAACAAAACACCAAAAACAACGGCAAACAACACCAAAAACAACGACATAAACAGAAACAAAAACAATGACAAACAACACGAAAAACAACGACAAACAATACCAAAAGCAACGACAAACAACACCAAAAACAACGACATAAACAGAAACAAAAACAATGACAAACCACCAAAAACAACAACAAACAACACGAAAACCAACGACAAACAACACCAAAACCAACGAGAAACAACACCAAAAACAACGACAAACAACACCAAAACCAACAACAAACACCACCAAAAACAACGACAAACAACACCAAAACCAACGACAAACAACACCAAAACCAACAACAAACACCACCAAAAACAACGACAAACAACACCAAAACCAACGACAAACAACACCAAAACCAACGACAAACAACACCAAAACCAACAACAAACACCACCAAAAACAACGACAAACAACACCAAAACCAACGACAAACAACACCAAAACCAACGACAAACAACACCAAAAACAACGACAAACACCAACAAAACCAACGACAAACAACACCAAAACCAACGACAAACAACACTAAAACCAACGACAAACAAACAACACTAAAACCAACGACAAACAAACAACACCAAAACCAACGACAAACAAACACCAAAACTAACGACAAACAACACTAAAACTAACGACAACAACACCAAAACCAACGAGAAACAACACCAAAACCAACGACAAACAACACCAAAACCAACGACAAACAACACCAAAACCAACGACAAACAAACAACACCAAAAACAACAACAAACACCACCAAAAACAACAACAAACAACACGAAAACCAACGAGAAACAACACCAAAACCAACGACAAACAACACCAAAACCAACAACAAACACCACCAAAAACAACGACAAACACCAACAAAACCAACGACAAACAACACCAAAACCAACGACAAACAACACTAAAACCAACGACAAACAAACAACACTAAAACCAACGACAAACAAACAACACCAAAACCAACGACAAACAACACCAAAACCAACGACAAACAACACCAAAAACAACGACAAACAAACAACACCAAAACCAACGACAAACAACACCAAAACCAACGACAAACAACACCAAAAACAACGACAAACAAACAACACCAAAACCAACGAGAAACAACACCAAAACCAACGAGAAACAACACCAAAACCAACGACAAACAACACCAAAACCAACGAGAAACAACACCAAAACCAACGACAAACAACACCAAAACCAACGAGAAACAACACCAAAACCAACAACAAACACCACCAAAACCAACGACAAACAACACCAAAACCAACAACAAACAACACCAAAACCAACGACAAACAAACAACACCAAAACCAACGACAAACAACACCAAAACCAACGACAAACAAACAACACCAAAACCAACGACAAACAACACCAAAAACAACAACAAACACCACCAAAACCAACGAGAAACAACACCAAAACCAACGAGAAACAACACCAAAACCAACGACAAACAACACCAAAAACAACAACAAACACCACCAAAACCAACGACAAACAACACCAAAACCAACGAGAAACAACACCAAAACCAACGACAAACAACACCAAAAACAACAACAAACACCACCAAAACCAACGACAAACAACACCAAAACCAACGACAAACAACACCAAAACCAACGACAAACAACACCAAAACCAACGACAAACAACACCAAAACCAACGACAAACAACACCAAAACCAACAACAAACAACACCAAAACCAACGACAAACAACACCAAAACCAACGACAAACAAACAACACCAAAAACAACAACAAACACCACCAAAACCAACGACAAACAAACAACACCAAAACCAACGACAAACAACACCAAAACCAACGACAAACAACACCAAAACCAACGACAAACAACACCAAAACCAACAACAAACAACACCAAAACCAACGACAAACAACACCAAAACCAACGAGAAACAACACCAAAACCAACGACAAACAACACCAAAACCAACAACAAACAACACCAAAACCAACGACAAACAACACCAAAACCAACGACAAACAAATATCACTATCATTTCTAAGCTTCACTCTATTCATATAGGTATTTGTGATTGCTTTTTTTTTCTTTTCTTTTTTTTTCTTTTCTTCCCGTTATGTATGTTATGGTGTTTTAGGATAATGTGTTACAGTTTCACAGAAATATCATGGGTAATATTGATGCTTGCTCGCGTCAGGGTGAAGAAAGCGTCACGTACAGAGGGCACAATGGTCGAAATCCTTATGTAACGGAATAAGATACTCGGCCTTAGCGATACGCGTGGACCAGATCGAAGACCTAAATATCTTTAAAAAAAAATATTT